>QDHC01002378.1:898390-975408 GCA_013186455.1 Papilio dardanus tibullus
GTTGTGGCGGGCATACCTGGCGAAGTGGCATAGGGGTCGTGGTGGTAGGGCGGGGGCGGCTGGTAGTAGCCGGCGCCCCACTCGCCCGCCGCGTAGTACGGCTCCTGGTACGCGGCGCCGGCGCCTGCGCCCTTCGGCGACGCGTACCGGCTCGGCGAGTCGTGTCCGAATTCATCGCTGCCGTACTGAAATATTACAATAAACCACAATTAAATACATTGTCACCACAACACATAGTCATTAATGCTATGGATATAGTTTCTCCTTATTCCGATATACGATCGACCGCACTAAAGCGACCCTAATCTCCGCCTACCCCCTCGGGTTACAGGCGTGAATTGTTTATCTAAATCTAGTAACAATGAATACATTAATTAGACTGTATTGTATAACAAAATGTTTATAAATCAAACAAGTCATTTCGCATTGTTCATTGAAGTTGACGATTGAAATCTTTGATTGCAAAGTCAAGATATCAAATTGCACAAAACACTATTCAATATTATCCTTTATTAATTCAATTTATTTAGCCGTATACAATGAATATAATTTATTTGGTAGTTTCAATCATTGGTTACAATCTTATGTTTATTATTAAATCAAATCTAAATCTGTTACATTAAAATTGAAGAATTCGTGCCCGTTTTCACCAACCAACCCCTGAAGTAGTTTTAGATAGGTATCTCTTTGCTTAAGGGTCTCCCTAAATCTAACGGCTCCTATACGGTCTAAAGTGAGGTGTTAAGTGACATTTAAAATTCGTTAAGGGTTACCTAAAATTCAGGGATTGTTAGTAAAAACGGGCATAAGTTTCCTAATAATTTACTTTACTAGTAGTAGTAGTTCGAACATGATGGGCTCCATTATCAGCAAATCCATGACTAGCGCGTATTGTGCGTGACTTTACACATATATTTGAATTTCTTCGCCGATATGTGCAGGCATCACGATGTTTTACTTCACCATAAGATCGTCGGGTAAATAATATGTACATATGGAAATCGAAAACTCATTTACTTTACTATTCATTAAAGTAAATTACCGATAAAGTGTTAAAATATTAACTTAAATACTTATTATTGAAAGAAATATAATAGAAAACTTTAAACTTTAAGCAAATTCATAAAGTAAACTTAGTTTGTACTGGATGTTAATTCGAGACATTAACGGTAACCGCAGACGCCGAGACCAATGAACAATAACTCTTAATATAGATTCGTTTCTGGAAAAGATTTCGTAATCGTTTGTCAATTAGTCACTTCGAGTATCCTTGTTACTGTGTCGTACAGTCATTTTACTTGGCAACACCAAATATAGCTTCAATAGGAAAATAAATAGTTTTTTCAAACATTTTATACTTCCTACACTTGTCTTATAGTATGTATGTGTAGGTTCGAATATCTTACAACAAACTGTCATAGAGGAGTATCCTAGAAGCGGCAGACCTCAGTTAAATTCAAATGATTTATTGATATACGATTAGATAGGACTCGTATGTATTATAAGCGAATGGACATTAGTTATCTTGTCCAGTTGGGCAGTTTCGCGCAATCATAGGCTAAAGTTGCAATAAATATTACTGTAACTTACATTCACAAAACTGATTTTCACATATGGTGCTCAAAGGACTATGACAATACTCCCTGCAAGCCAGCAGACACTTTGGTTGGGGCAAACACTCGAGAATAGCTTCGTAGAGTATGTACTCTGGGTGACCCCACTGGTGGGTCAAATATTTCTCTATAATGGGTATCAAATAAACGTCTCTGACTGTGCAGACGTTTTTCGTTTGACTACATTTACGTTACAGTCTGCCCTTTAGTATGAGTCAATCTGGAAAGGGAAGTTCTTGTGAAAAATTTCACAACAGCACCCCGCGCCCCCCTCAAGCCCGGCGAGCGGGGCCGGGTCGAGTGTAAGCTCGCAGAGGTCCATACAGGTCCGCCGGATTGCGACACCGTGAGGCCGGCGAAAGCGAGCAATTAGGCTTATTGTCACCGGTACACTCGCCGACAACTTGCATTAACATCGGTAATAAGATTTTTTATTCAGGTTATTATATTTTTTTTACAAATTTTTAAGAGCGTCGGTGACTCAGAGGTTTAACTATTTACTTGTAAACTGCAGGTCCCGAGTTCGAATCCCGCCATGTACCAATGTGTTTTTCATTTTTTTTTTAAATTTCATATGTACATATTTACCCGACGCTCTTACGGTGGAGGTAAACATCGTGATGTCTGCACATATTGGCGAAGAAATTGAAAGATATGTTTGATATTACGCAAAATACGCGCTATTCGTGGGGTTGCGGAAAAAGGAGCTCATCGTGGGTCGAACTCATACAATTTTTAGTACAAGTTTTTTTAATGGTACCGATTAAACACGTATTAAACTAAAGGTAGTCTCAGATCATATCAATGAGAAATAACTCCACTGTCGTTTGATTTTTCAAGATTGAATTTGATATCAAAGAGCATTAAAGGATATTATTTTAATTATTCATTTATTTTGCTAAAAATATGCCTTAAAGCAAAACCATTTTTAAACTAAGGGATCGTGAATCATCATACTTTAAGCACATCAACACGACATAGCTACTAAATTATTATAAAACAAATATTATAGAACTTTTCATAGCGACTGTACATGGGGCATTAGCAACATTAGCTTGTCCGGTGCTCTATTGTGCGCTGTATTAGGTGACAGCTGAGCCGCAATCAGCGTTGCCAAAATTAGCCCGACTCCTTGCCTAATCTAGGAGGATTGAGGTTCCAACGGGAAAAATATGTTCCAATATGATTGCGTAGTCACGTCTAATGAACAAAGAAAGAGCCGAGTAACTATTGAAACTAAAAAAACAAAATACATTAGTGAATATTTTTGTTTAACCTACACTTAACAAATCTTGAGTAACCATCAAATTACTACTCCTTAAAGTCAGCTACAGACCAACTACCCAAAGTACATGCGCTTCGATAATGAATATCAAAAATGTATCGATTTGACAATGACGTTCGATATCTCACACTTGACAAGCACATATCTATCGAATGGCATTTTCAGTTTCATACATTTTTGACGTTCGCTATACAATCGATTCGTACTTGGGTAACTCCCCAGTTAGACTGCGCAGTTAAAACAGAGAACTGTACAGTTCGACTATGCAGTTCAAATTGACATGTGTACTTGTAGTTAAAACCGTTTGCAGCCGGCTTTAGAGAACTTCGAAATATGAACAAAACAAAAGTTAAAATGACGTCATCTGGTTGTAACAATGATGGGTCGAGATCAAGCGTCTCTACATAGAGTTTACAATAAAACTATATCCGTTATAGTTAACGTGACCAGATGTCCCGTTTTGAACGGGACTGTCCCTTATTAGTCGCGAGTCCCGGTGTTCCCGAAATAATTTCGGAGAAGCCAAATTGACCTGTTTCAAAATGTGAGTAATTTGTCTTAACCTATCGTGACATCTCTGACAAAATTTTAAACCTTTAATGAAGTTTTGCCTCTGTATTTATTCACTCATGTGACGATAGATTGAACTCGAGAGTGGCGAAAATGTCTCATTAATTTGACAGATTTTTGGTTTGCCCAGTTACGATTTTAATGCAAATGCGTATTACTTAACTTTTCATTTCAACTTTTACTGTAAAATAAAAGTGTTTTTCTTTTGTTTAATAACATTCTGAAAAAAAAGTCCCGTTTTGAGTACAAAAAAATATGGTCACGTTATTTATAGTCCGTGTATCCCGGCGTGTCGGCAGGAAGCGCTCGAGTGCGTCAGAGACGTCGCTCCCGGACTCATGACTCACTCCTAGCGTCCCGGATCACACTGGGAATGGGTGCGTTGTGTAACCGATCTTCAAACTGGCTATTGTTTTGAATTTGTTAATTAAAATCTTTATTTAAATTATCAGCAACATTTAAACACACTATTTAGTGTACTAGTTGTCGTCCCCGACTCCGTCTGCGTTGAACTATTAAAAACATATTAAGTAGCCTATCTTCTTCAAACATCCATCTATTGTTTTGCATTTATAATATTAGTAATATTTGAAGCCTATTATAAAATAGTCAAGCTTTTTCTGCACTACAATCTCTCAGATATAACTATTTGTAAATCTTGTAAATATTTCCCGCAACGTTGTGAGATAGACAGTGTGACGTCACGATGGTGTATATTAGATATTTTTATTACAAAGTAACGAGCTAGATTAACAGCGGAGCTCACAATAAGCAATTCGAATGTTAACACCGCAATCTTTATTTTGAGGGTCTTTACGAGCAGAGCTGGTGAGATCATCGCTTCATTAAATACGATAATTAATTACAACGCTGTTTAATATTGAATATAAATTACATTTATAAAATTATTTACGTATTTTTTTAATAAAACGTATCGTGTTTCTAACCCTAGGGCTTCATTAGACCAATGTCACGCAAAAAACGGCGTTATGCAGAATCTCCGTTTTACTCGCGAACTCCGTCTAATGAAGCCCTAAGTAAAGGAAACCTGTCTGTATCAATATTTCACTGTAGATTAGGGATGGTGAAATTGGAAATTTGATAAAAATTTGATAACTTTGATAACATTCGCTAAGCTTATTTTTTCCTCGTGGGAAACCATATTATTCTGCTGTAACCAGAATTTGAGAAAATGCACACAACAAAGTTATTATACATACAAACACTTCGTCCTGTGTATAAGCCTAAGGTTTCGTTAGACCGAGTTCGCGCAAAAAACGGAGTTTTTGCTTCGGCGTAAAGCCGTTTTTTGCGTGACATCGGTCTAGTGAAGTCTTAGGGTAACAGTTTCCAAAAAAAAAAAACTTTTATATTATTTCTATTTATAACCGCATCTTCATAACAATGTTTTAGCAACCATCATCAAATATACAAATTACATTTTGTAATCCTTGAATACGTTTTATAAAACAATAACAATATAATGCGACAAATGTTATCTATTATAAAGTTTTATTATTATAATAGTAAAGGTAAATGTTTTATAATCGTTCAGGTTTGTACAAAAACAAATCGCGGGCGCAGCTTATCGCGGACTCTATACGAGCTTTGTCAGATTGAACACGTATACAGGGGGGTTACTCAAACTGCATGCGCTACAAATCGACTCGATAACGTACATGAAAAATGTATGAGTACCCCAAAGTACATTCGCTACGAAGCGATTCGATAGCGAAGAGACATAAACGTTCGATATCTCCCACGAGACAAGCACATGACAAAAGCGATATGTGAATTACACGCGTTAATAGTTTTAGCATATAGATAAAATAAAAAAGAAAGTAATTAAAATACTATTTATTAAGAAACTCTATCACATCGAATTGACATCATCAATTAAAGAGAGAAAAAAAATGAGCGTTGCATTGTTTCCATGGGGTTTCATACCCCAAAGACGCATATAAATTTATTCTGATCTGAGTATTCAAGAGAATAAGGGACAATGTGTTTGTGTATCGCTTACCCCACGGCTTCATTAGACCGAGTTCGAGATAAAAACGGGCTAACCACGCCGTAACGATGAGAATAGGAAGTGGTTTTTCGGGGGAGGGGACTTATATGAAGAAGAATTATCCTCTTACTGCGAGTCTCCTCATCCGAGGATTAAAGGTAGGCAACGCATCTGTAAATGCAGATGTTTATGGACAGCGGTCGCTTAGCTATTTCAGCGAGTCCACGTGGCCGCTTGCTGGTTTGCCACTTTATAATATAAAAAAAAAACAAAAGCTCCATTTGAAGCCGTAGGGTTACATTATCATCAGAGAACTAACATTGAGACAATACTATTGTAATCTACATCCCTATTGTGACATCTTCAGTCACCCTAGATCTTGGGAAATCATACACCAATGTACAATCAAAGCCGGTACCCTCTTGCAGGCGTCAATTACCATTGACTATCGTATTACAAATCCATTAGGCATTGTTCGACCTGGTTTGACATCGTCTAGTGTAATAGATACTAGAATTTTATAAATATTTGTCATATCGGTTACATAACATTCCTTATTTTTAATTACCAATTTTAAAAGGACGAGGTTCTCAATACGTTTGTCTGTGTCAGCACTGTCTAGGTTTGGACTGGAGTGGATTTTTTTTAAACATTTGTAGTCTCAACTTTGCCATAGGAAATGTAAGGGATAACATATATGAGATAATATTCTAGGATTAAAAAGGCATATATCAAAGAAAGAGGTGTTTCGTTTGGTTTATCAGAATTTAAGTAAAATTTACATGGATCTACGACATAGACAATGTAATGGAGGCCTCATTTTAGTCCACTTTCTCTTCCTATCCTTTTCTTATAAGGAAATGATGTGAAAGGGAAGTGGATACGGTGGGGGAGACGACGTATAGGAAGAGGAATTATCCTCTTGCTCTGCTTTCCTTCTCCGTAGATTAAGAATAGGCAACGCAACTGCAATTGCAGATGTCTAAGGGGAACGGTCGCTTCGCTATTTCAGCGAATCCAGGTGGCCGCTTGCTCGTTTGGCACTTTATAACATATAAAAAAAATCAACTTAAATCTCTCGGGGGGTTTCCATAGCGCTATGTTATGTCGGCCCTAAACTCATCCCACGCTTTACACAGTAGAGTTTAAATAAATATTCTCAAAGGTTACCTGTTACCCCACTATATCAGATAGATGGGTTCATAAGATCGGTTTCCGGTGGGTGTTTGTCGCGTCACATCCGGCGGCGTGTGAAAGGCTCTCAGCGCCATCTCGCGGCGCGGTACTAACAAATTATATTCATTATATTCTATTTTAAGAAGCACGCTTGAAGAGGGAGATTGTTGCATTACAAAATATCGTATAGCTTCTATTTTACATTGTTTCTTTTTAAATATACTGTATGATACAATTTGTAGCTAAAGCACAATACAACCCTTATTCCTGAAAACTATCTTCTAGACAACTAGAGATCATGGGGGCTACCCAAAGTACTTTTCGATTGGCGATATCGCCGATGGAATCGACAAGAATGTATGAAACTCACAAAAACTTTCGACATTTCACACATGACAATCACATGACTTATCGAATGTAATTGGGGTAATCTCCAGGCATACTTTTAAATGCTATCCACATAAGTATTTTGTCGTTAAAAACTTTCATATTTCATGGTAATAAAGAGAAATGAAACATAGGAATTCTTTACAATGGAATAGTCTCGAATTATGTATTGGTATAATTTGGCTAGTTGCAAACAAGGAAGAAGTTATTTGTAATTCTGTGCTTGCATCGGTGCATAGATTGTCATCAGTCGCCCTAAACAATATGCAGGAACGTACGCTGCTATTAATACGTGAAGCCCTGCGCCCACCGCGCCTCGCCCACGCCCACTCCGGACAGAATTACTTCTGCTAATTGCGCCCAGCACAAACACCGCTAGAGAGCGGTGCTTTCACACGAGAGTAAAGTACCGTTTGAAAGCACAAATACCGTCAAATCAGTTTTCAAAGTCAATTGCAGTACTGTATTGTACGCTACTCTGGTTCAATGTTCTGTCTTCGTGTGAATCTAACATAAATCATAGCCGCGAGCGCATCGTCCGACCGGCGCACCACTGCCCAGCCTGAATTACTGCCCGTAAACTTGTTACGATCGTAAAACAATTAGCTCATAGGCGGGAAAATGGGCGAAATGTACCGCATTACCTCTTACAATACATACATAAAAATATACACCGCAGCGTCCGCAGCTCATTAAAATCTGTGTATTATCTTATTTCTTTTAAAGGAATAAATTAATTTTACTACTTTTTCAACACAGGAAATAAGTAAGCTTGATTGATAAAAATTGACCTATGGAAATATTACAACATTTCACCCGATTTAAATTTCACCCCCGATGTTGTAAGCACATCTCGCTAACCACATTACAGAAATAAAGCTTTCCTCATCTTACTCAACGTGTTCATAGTTTTTTTTTTACTTGTTTCGAGTGCAATAATATATTGATGTAAACATTATTTGGCCGTAGAGCAGTGTATATGTGCGTGATGTATGTCTCAGCAGCGGACGCGGTCTATTTATTTACACACGTTTGCATCGCTTATACAAAACTCTAAAACAACGATTTATATTCATTTTGCTGCTGACTATACACAGATTTACAAAGATTTTTGTCGATATTAGGTCGATTGCAAGGCAATTGCAGGCAATGTATTGTGGTTGGCGAGTGCAGACTCACCCCGCTCTCGTGGCTGGTGGCGGGCGGCGGTGCTGGACCAGCCTCCTCGTGGTAACGGCGGCGCGCGCGCTGGCGCAGCAGCACGGAAGCATCCGGCTGACCGAACTGGAACATCTGCTCCTCTCTGGCACCGCACAACTCCGCGAACTCACTGCGCGCTTGCTTCGCTTTGTCATTTAGAAAGTCCGTGCTGATAAACTCTCCGTGTCCGCCGTCGAGTATTTGCGTTGTGAGCCGTAACGAATCGGAGGTCTGGCGGAGGTTGACCTCCGATTCGGGGCGGTACGTGTCGCATATCTGGCTGAAGGTGTTGAAGTACTCGGTGGCGAGGTCGGTGCGCGGCTGGTAGCCGATGTCGGCCGGCGGCGGCGGCGGGTCCGCGGCCAGGAAGCCGGGCTCCATCGCGTCATGCCGCAGCGCCATGCCTCTCTCATTTGAACTTGCACTTATATTTGCACATCACTGTTACTACCGGTATCCATGACGTCGTCGAGACACTTATCACTTGTCAACTGGGGGATATGAGCCGTGTTTACGTTCCGCAACAGATGCGACACCTACCCGGTAATAAAAACAAGTGGGATCAATCACAGAGACCGACCCCAAAAGCTCGTGTCGAAGAGGGAAGACGTTGCGTGCGGCGGCCGCGAGGGCCGGGGTGCGACTGTAGCGGCCGGGGAAGTCAGCGGCGGCATAAAGAGAGCAGGTAAATTTTGTAAAACTGACATTATCACGTTTAGATAAATAACTTAAAAGCAACCGTTTTCTATATCTAATTGTAATTTATGACGTAGCTTACGCGTAAGCTCAAAACAGTTTCATAGTTTCGCACATACAGGACATTCATAACCATCCCTAGTAGAAAGCTAAATAATAACAATCATGATAAAACTATACAAGATATACTAAAACCTGGAATATCATTAGTTTAATGAAGACACTAAAGTCTACACCTAGTACACTACTGTTTCTTCAATGGTTCAAAAAGTTTTAATTAAAAGTTTCAAAAAATCACACAATAGTGTGAAAATGTGCAAACAGTGTTAATCTTAAGGAAGAGACGAGGCGTAAATCATCTTTTTCATGCGAACAATGCAACGGACTGTGATGCATCTTGCAAACACCTTTAAATCCATTGTATACAAATAATGGTCCAGATTGCCGGTTTACGGTGCAGGTAAGAATGTTGGCAGTTATTAACATGAATTTGAAATACGGAAAGTGTTCAAACATGGCAACACCGAGCTGATACCGACGATTGCAAGATACGGCCGTGTAGCTGTCAGCATTAAAATTATTACAAATTATAATTCTACATAGATTAATAGTTACTGTAAGAGAATTAAACTGGATAAGCAATGGTCAGCTCTAATTAGGGCACAAATTATATCTCCTAGACATTACTCACTTGTCGTTATAAGCGACTTCGTCCGCGTGTAATTAAATAATATAGCCTATGTTACTCAAGGATAATGTAGCTTTCTAATGGTGTTTTAAATTTTGATATCGGCCCAGTAGTTCTTGAGTTATTTCAATACAAACAAAAGTACATAGTTTCTCTCTTTATAGTATTAGTATAGATGTATAATAGATAACTTTAACTACCTAAAGATACATAAATATGTCTATTAAAGTTAAAAGATATATATTGAAAATATAGAAATGTCGCATATCAAAGTTTTATATTCAATCTTTATCTTTAACTCCGAGATAACAGATAACGCCTACATTCAATAAATGTCAGTTAAAAGTCGATTCAAGATTTTCAAACATCCGCATAGCAATGCGGAGGCGACTTATTACCGTGGGCTTCCATGCCTAAATAACTGATACAAAAGCATAATATTGCTATTTATATCGAGTTTGAAAAAGCTTAGATAAAAAAGAAATACTTTAATAAGTGTGGAAACTTCTTTTTTTTATAATAAAAAGTGGCCACCAGGATTAGCTGAAGAATCCGAAGCGACCCCTGCCCATAGACATCTGTAATTGCAGATGCGTTGCATACCCTTAATCTACGGCGGATTAGACGCACAGCATGAGGATAATACCTCTTCCTATGCTTCCCCTACCCCGCCAATCCACTTCCCCTTTCCATCATTACCCTATAAGGAAATAATTAAGAAGAGAAAGTGCACTAAAATTAGACATATCCATATGAATGTGGAAACTCCTTTGTGGTCTCCAAAGCACGATAGTAAGTGTCTCTGACTACCCATTTTTCGGACATGAATCCTTATACCAATACAAGACCATAACCTCGAATATTAAATACAAATTGATAAGTGAAGCTGTCGCCACGCGCGCCACTTGAGCACACACGACAGGTGACAGGTGGTCGATACTCAAGTAAACAAAATCAAACCCGGATCCACCTGCCCTTTTTATATTTTATTAACATTAACTATGTCATTGTCATTTTGTTACAAATTAATGAGGTATACCAATTTATTTTCACTACATAGTATAACACAAAGTTTTCTCTGTCCCAATATGTATGCTTAAATCTTTAAAACTACGCAACGGATTTTGATGCGGTTTTAATAGATAGAGTAATTGAAGAGGAAGGTATGTATGTACAATAACATCCATTAAATAGTGGAGAAATACTGTTATTTTTTAAGTTTCTAATGTGATATCGTTTTTATCCGCATTTTGGTAGTTCATTGCATCCGTGCGAAGCCGGGGCGGGTCGCTAGTACTAATATAAATGTGATGTTCTATGTTTGTTAAAAGGTACATTCAGGTTGTATCATTGTAATATTTCCTTGTGGATGAATTCGCGACCAAAATCTATTTTTGCTATAAGTTGTAATTACTTTGTTCTGTTATGTCAGATACATTGTTGGAGACGAAACAATGTTATATTCATTGGATATAAACTATGGCAAAAATAGTGCAGATATATTATTAAAAGGAAAGGTTGCAAATAACGGACTATAGAATGCGCCATTTATGTATTTGTAGACATTTAAGATTACTGTAGTACGATTCCTTTTAAAAACAAACATTCCAATGTTCTGACATCAAAAAATATACAACAAAAACTAAAAAGGAATAATTATAAGTGATTAAAAGTTACCACCTGGCGAATTTACAAAAAATCACTAGGGCTTCTCAAACTTTGCGCATTATGGTAGTTATTTGACAAAGTTTTTTATCGTGGTGACCTCTTATGGCCTCCCTTAGCCCAAAGGGAGTCAGTGTGCCGATAGGATTCAGTTACAGGCCCCGCATCCCATGCATTAGGGGTCATCAACCGGGCTTCTTTTCACCTGCTCTATATTTGCATTACATACAAAAAAACTACAAGAATGCAGTTATAGCTCTTATAAGTGGTCTGATCAAGTATTATATTACTCGCGTGAATGTCAAAACAATTCATTTTTTGTGGATACTTGGGTGGTCTGTAGTTTTAAGGTGACATCGAGTCGATTCCCGGACATTATATCGAACCATATTTTAAATCAATATCTATTTAAGTTAATGTATCAATGTAATTTGAAAATAGACACGTATTTTGAAGTAAATATGCCTTTAGAAATCAGTAGATAGTCAAGTGAAATGAAATAAAAACTATTGATTGCCTTAAAATTCTAATTTACTTTGAATAAAATTTATTAAAATGACAATAGCTGCCAGCTCAGCAAAAGCAAGGGCGGATAAGCCGTCCCTGTACTGATTTTCAGCTGGCCCCTTACGTCATTTTGAGAATAGGGAACGTTCGAAGTATTCCAGCATGTTCGATAGAAGCAGAAGTGCTTCTCCGCCCGCATCACAGCGCAGCTTAGCACTCGCGTGTGAATCAGCTGAGAGCGGTGCAGCGGTGTCGGGTGTCAGCGCCGGTGGTCCTTGCACCGTGCGCAATCTCGCTCACTGCCGCGCTCCCATGTGGGCGAGTCGCATTGTTTTGACGACATTGCCCTTTGCATCTTGAGAGGGCATTGTTTTATTTTGAGTTTATCACTTTACTAAACATTGAGAAAGTAGCCTGGAGGCTACGCAATCTTTCGATTAGCGATATCGCTGATGGAATCGACAAAAATGTGTGAAACTGGCAAGACATTTGTTAAGTCATGTGCTTGTCACGTGTGAAACATCAAACGTCATTATCAGTTCCATAAATTTTTGATTTTCGCTATTTTTCGCTTTGTAAAGGTGCAAATAAACAGCAAATTTGAATTTGTTTCTCCTGAATTCCTATACGAAAGTGCACACTAGTCTGTTTACCGCGCGGCCAGGTGGCGGGGGTTGAGTTCACGTGGGGGTGCGGAGGTCAAGGTTGCCGCACCGCACGCTACGATCTGCGCGACCCCACGCGTATTGCTGCAATAGGATTACTTCCACACCTCACTACACACGGAACGAAGACACGTAACAGGATAAAAAGTATGTAACCTTTAAGCAACGTCATTTAGCTTAGAAAATACCAACTCCATTACAAAGGTTTCTTCGATTCATCACGAGCTCACTATTCGTTTCCATCGAGGCGCGCGGAGCCTACACCCTAAGGGGTGACTAGGCCATAGTCAACCATGCCCAGACCGGGTTGGTCGACTTCATGTAGTAGATTTCTTCGCCGTTATGTGCAGGTTGCATTATGATGTAAGAGCGTCGGGTAATTATGTACATATGAAATTCTAAAACCGAAAAACACATTGGTACATAACGGGATTCAAACGCGGAACCTGTTGTTTACAAGTCAAGAGCTAAACCTCTGAGCCACGACGCTTTTTCGATTGTATCTACTAAATTCAGAACGGTATCCACTAATATCCGTAAATAACATATTCAGTAGTATTGTGAGGTCCAAAAAATCGGGGTCAAACGAAGCCCGCGCCGGGATAGGACCGGTCTGTCGCAGCTGCCGGCAGGTGGAGTTGGCGCGACCACGGCCACTATGCGATACTCAGAGAAAGCCTTATCCCAAAGTACTAAATGATTTTGTTTATCTTTGTTAAACATGGTAAAGTTAGCCTACACAACCTAAAATCACATTGTTAATAATATTCAGGGGGGCTATCCAATGTATTTTTAGATTGGCGATATCGCCGATGGAATCGGCAAAAATGAAAAATGTACAAAACTGGCAATGATTCGATAAGTCATGTGACGTGTGAAATATCGAACGTCATTGCTAGTTTCATACATTTTTGAATCGCTTCGTAGCGAATGTACTTCGGGCAACCTCCAGATAATAATAAAGAAATTAAAAGTTTGTAACATGTCTAGGGTTTATGTACTTCATAGAATGTAACAGAAATAGTATGTACAAGATAATTAAAGCATGACGCACGTATCAACACAAGTAAGGTCCTAGTAGACATTTAGTCACAGCAGCCATTCACCTACACAAGCAGTATTGTACTTTGTACTGCCTATATCTTCATATATGGATACCATTAACTTATCTTAAATGTAATTGTGTCATAACTGAGCAAATATTACTTCATGATTCTCAATAGATATAATTTTCACCGATATTTACTATGTATAAGTGAACTTGCTAGAAATATTTTGATCCTTAATTCAGCCTACTCTACTTCCATCACACTATATTTCTATCATGTTTTAATTTTAACCTACAAACGTTCAGTTTTAACTGTACGGTTTAAACGCGTGTAAGTCACTTGCACTGTCGTACCCACGTCAATTTTAACTGCACTGTCAAATTCTACCTACTGTTAAAACTAAGCTTTTGTTGCCGACTTTAGTTTTTACAATATTTTATGACGATTTAAACAACACAATTCATTCATTATGCGTGTCATATACACATATAGACAAACAGTATAATTCTATATTAGAGGCCTCAATCGGTATGTGGGTGAGCTGGTTCACTACAAAAGGATGTTATTTACTAGTGGCAGTGATCACTCTGCATTCCTCAGAGCTGCAGATTCCGTATTACTGATGCAGGAATGCGGCTTACACATTGACCAGTGCAAAAAGACCTCTGACTATGTAATGGGTAAATGGTAATTAATATTAATGGAAAATCAATTTAAATAAAAAAGCTACATAAATGCTTGCCACCTGAATTCGCTGAAATAGCAAAGCGACCGCTGCCCATAGATATCTGTAATTGCCTATGCGTTGCCTACATTTAATCTACGAAGGAGGAGACGAACAGAAAAAGGACAATACCTCTTTCTATGCGTCCCCTCCCCCCTACAAAAGAGACGCTTTGAATTTCACGGAAAATATTTAAAAAAAAAATTAACAACTATCGTTTCTCTATCATTATCATCTCCACAACTTCATCTTATTCCCCTATAGTCCGCACGCCAGGCTTTTGTCCTTCACGTTAACCTATCTGCCGACATCTCAGTCATCAAACCCTTGTTTATCATATCACCTTCCACATCCATCCCGTCCTAGGCCTACCTCAACCAATGTCCATATTCATACTTCAAGCTCTCCTTGTTACATGACATACTTTCTATCATTTAAACTATCGTTTCATCTTTGTTTTTAGATAAAGGTTACGTTTACTGCTATTTGTAACAAAACTTTAAATAATACACCATAAGATCAATGTGCTATAAATCAATCAGTCCAACAACATAGACAGCAATCATTACAATTGATTGTGTGTTAGTTCATTACGGCATGTCAGCTAACATCCGTGACATACCAACGTCCCAATAGTAAACTTATATGATAGCTATGTGTGAAGTCACGCAACATACTCGTACGCGCTAGTCGTTGAGTTGCGGAAGCTGAATCCCATCATGTGACTACTACTACTGGTACAAACTTATTATTGTATTCAATTAACTTACATTATCATTGTTTCATATTGCTCCCTACACAAAGTGACTTTCGATTAGTAATATCGCCCGAATCCACGAATAAATAACAAACACGTGACTTAACAAAAGTTATTGTCAGTTCAAATAATATTATGAAATTGTGTGTTTCACAGCGAATGCACTTTGTCTAAGGGTCTGTTTCAATTCTCTTGTTAACAATCACCAATACGTTCATTAAAAACTCACTATCACTCTTCCTGTATTAACAATTAAGACTTCTACCTTAGTTTATCTATTTACTAGTATTTATATTAATTAATCAATATATTATAACTATTATATTGTAATTAGAGGTCAGCAGAGATGGCGATGGCTCGGACAGGTCCGGCGTGACGTCACGCGGCGGCCCGCTGTCTCGTACGACTTAGCACGCGCATACTTATTCTATTCACACGAAGGTAAATCAGTGCAGTTATATTACAATGTATGTTTGCACAAGAGATAAAGCAACAGCTATATGTTGTCTCTATACTCTGTCCTGTCTTCGTGTGAAACTGGAACACCATACTAACCCTACCTTTTAAACTAAACTAAGCTACAATGCTATTATGGATGGAATCTACCAATGCGTTAATAATCAATCCAAGGATCAAGATTATTAATGTAGTCATAATTAATTACAAAATTCAAAAACGCAAACTTTTTACGAATAAAACCGACTTGTATAATAAATCATGACTTCCTGCATCATTTAATATACATAAAACAAACCGGAATTGTTATTTACAATACAATTAATCAACTTTATTTTAAATAAATCAGATGAACTTATAATTTTAATGAAAAAAATTAACAAGCAATTTTATAGTTGTAGTTCTTATGTTATACTTTCTAAAGGCACGCGAAATAAACAATATTTCCTAGTATGACCGTGTCGCAAATTAGAGCATTAAACGAGCAAGTTGAAAACGGGCCGGATGTGAAATGAGCGGAAGTGTCGCGGGCGAAGTGCCTCCGTGTCGGGTTACCGGGATTCGAACCCGACACCTCTGAGAGCTTTGCCCTACTTTGAGTAAAGCAGTGCATCGGGCATCTTATATCCGATGGGAAACAGGAAGACGTTAGGGACGGGTTAAGTGACACATTATATTTTGATAGTATTGATTGATTACTGACTTGACAGTGGATTTACAATAAAATGGTTGTAGCTTCGAATCCTGGAAGGCTGGAAAATTAAATTTCTGTTCATTCCAATTGTTGTGATCGAAAATTGTGATTTTTTATATGTACTTGAACAATGTTAGAGTAAAACAATTTATGCATTTTTAAACACCTTACTCCTTAGAGAACAGATGGAGAAGAAAAGTTAAATATATTTCATTATTTCTATAGATATTGTGAAAAATAACATACGTGTGCTATAAGCATAAACCTATACAAGGTTCTGAAGGTTTTGCAAACATAAACTGAAATATTTAACTTACTGACATGTACGTAGGGACCGTCGTTTTTATCTCTGATCAAACAAAGGGTGAAAATATGTTTATTTTAGCACATTTATTGCGTTAGTATACAAACATTAAAGTTGATCATTTGATCACCTATTATTTGTATACAGGGTGAAGTAGACGAAGCGACGTCGGCGGACACGCGGATTGAATATTTATAGCCTACTTAATGCTTTGACCGAATTTACTAAGTCAAAGCACATAGAATAGAGCGTAGATCATAAGTTCGATTCCGAGATATAACAAATTAGTATTATACTAATGCTAAAACATCAATCGTGTTTTTTGACAGACATACGGTAAAATATACTGCAATAGTGATCTCTAAATTGGTCATCTTGGATATCAATCAAACATCACAAATTGAAGATGAAAGCATCAAGGTTTCATGGAAATCATTAAAATTTTAAAAGGGGTCTCTTTTATTTTTTTGTTTTCGAGGGGAAATTTTAAAAGATACCCTGCCTTCTGGGGGTAAGACAGGGTAATGTGGGGTTCGCCCACTAAAACCCCATAGTGGTGGGCACCTTCAAGTAAGATTTAAGAGGGTTCTAGGTTCCGAGGAACTCACTGGAACCCACAGCACTATACAACCTGGTATTCTCTGTTACCACGTTATCCCACCGTCTTCCGGGGACCATTTTAGCGGTCGAGGGGTCTCTACGTGACAAAAGTTTGAGTATCACTGTCCGTGACCAATTAATCATTTAATTTATTAATACTAAGAAGCTTTTAAAGAAGTCATCGGTCGCGCTGTATTCGGGTCTTTGGTACAATATAATGCAGAGGAAGTAGTGTTTACATCTATTGTATTCAAATCACGTTATCAAGAACAAAATGTCGTTTAATATTCAAGTTTGGTTATAATGTTTATAAAACTACTAATGCTTTTAAAATTCAATTCAAACATACATTTGATATTTATTATACATATTTAATTTAGATGTGAGTTTTATCATAGAGACTGCACTATTTAATAATTTTATAGGATAAATATAATTCTTTTATTATGACTAACTTATAAGTTTAGAAAATGAAGAATATTCTGATTTGTTTGCCCTATATAAAACACCAGCTTATACCTTAACTTCAAAGAATGAAAATTAAGGTCTGAGATTTTCGTAGCATTTCGTAGACCTGCTCTACGGACTCCCAAATAACCCAGTAAACGCTACAGGATGATTCAAAATCGATCGAGATGTGATTATTTTTGTCGTGGACCATAACAAGTCCATTAGAAAAAAACATAAAATAAAAAGATTATGCAATAAAGGAAACATACATGCAAATCGAAGGCTCTATTACCCGCTATTATCACTAATTGCTTAAGATCGATTTAATTCGCAATATAGATAAAGAATTCATGGCGGGAATTGCGGTGACGTGGACCATTGCTGGGCCACCGCTGGGCTGTGGGACGCGCCCACTCATTGATTACTACGTGGACTTCTGCAATACGATACCTAACATCAGTAGCGATATGCATATTTCTAAAGTAATTCTTACTTATTACACATCCATATTAAACTAATCATATAAAGAGAGAAACTTTATTTTTGTATGTGTTGAAATAAATCAAGAACTACTGGGCCGATTTAAAAAAATCTTTTATCATTAGAAAGCTACATTATCTTCGAGTAACATGAGTATATTATTTAATTCCACGCGGACGAAGTCTCGCACAACAGCTAGTAATATATAAATGCGTTTTTATCAAAAATTAAAAGTATAAATCTTAGATAACGTGTGATAATTTGTCATGCGTTACGCACGCTGCGTGATAGGAGACACTGTGACGTCATTACAACAGATGTGAAATGCGCACATTAGGACTGATTACAATAAATGCAATGTTCTTTTAATTATTTTAAATTATAGAATAATTCTTACTATTGAGATACTCTGGTTTAGATTGTTACTTTAATAAGTTAGAACATCCTGTGTAGCACGTCTCTAATCGTTGTCAATGTGTTAATTGTCATATAATAAAGGGTGCAATTTGTGATGTAAATGAAATTGATTTATAACCCCCTTGGCACCATCAAACATCTTAAACGAGCATCATTTGACTGCCGCCGACCGTAAGATCGCAATTAGACAATCTTAAAGTGAGCAACTTTTCGCGGACAAAGTTTTAAAAGGGGTGGGGGGTGCGGTAATGTCACTTTGAGTACTTTAAGGAAAATTCTTCCTATTTTTTAATTTGTTTTTATTTTTCAATCGATATACGGAGAGCACAGTGAAAAATTACTTCAAGGCAACAATATAAGGACACAATTATGAATATGAAAGATTGTTTTCAGTTAATATCAACTCACATCTAGTATTTTAAGTTGCGACGGTCCCTAGTTTAAAATAAATTCGGTAGAGCAATAAATTTTTATATCGTTTTGAAGCTGGTGTAAAGGTCAACCCTCTAGTATAATTGTTTTTTTTTAAATTTAGAATTTACGATTATAAAAAAAAATTGGTGCAATAGCACCATCAACATCGGCAACATGCCTACACAAGTGCTGTTTTCTCAAATCGCCAAAAGTTGACCACTTTTGAAAATAATCTCCTGATATAAAAGGGATGGAAAAGAACATTGTTTAACAATAAAAAACCTACACATACGATCACTACGCACAAGGGCATGCAAATTTTCCAACGCTGATTACAGTTCTATACTCGGCTCAAGAGTTTGTTTACATTGAAATAAATACGATATAAGATATTTAGACTTAGTTGATGTTTAAAGAATAAAATCATCGTTCCCATTAACAGAACGAAAACAACATGGACAATATTTTTAGATATTAGTTGGTATTTATTGCTACCTTTGCTCACACGCAAAATACGCGCTGGTCGTGGAGTTGCGGAAAACGAGCCCATACAACTAACTAACTAGGTATGAAGTTTTATTTATTTTAGTTAAGTAGCAAGTATTCGAACAAAGGATTTACTAATCTATTTTACTAAAATGTTGCTGTTCGGACACGTTTATTTACTAAATTACTACCCTAGTGCGTAGATTTAGGCTTAAAGGAGTCCGAACAGTAGTAAATCCTTTGTTCGGATAAATGCTACTTGCTACTCGACTAAAATGTTATCCTGGTGCGAACAAGGCTTTGGTATTCAGGAGTCAGTGGTTAGAGCCCAATAAAAAGTTCATAGTAAAATTCCACGATAAGCTCTAGTGCGTGTTCCACTCACTGTCTGTCCCATTAATACCGTAATAAGCTCAATTAAACAATAATTAAACCTAACTTAGTCACTTTCATAATTGTACCTACGAAATTATTAATTGCGCTTCTTAAAATAACTCTTTCAATATAAATGAAACAATTCAAAACTTTAACAATAATAACAAATATACAAAGAAATTGTCGGAAAATAGTAAGGAAATTTTTGTGAAAGTTTCCTAAAAGTAAGTTATATACGACACTTCGGAAGTTTACGAACTTCTCAAAGTCACTGAAGTTGTTCACAAGTAACTTTCAAATAAAAATATAATAAGGATCAAATGAATTGTTATTTTTGTAATTTTTAAGTTATAGAATAGAATACTTTTAGATTCAGTCTCGTGATTATCAAAACAATCATGCTGTAGCGATATCCATTCAAATCATACGTGTTTTAACCCACTGTACTTACATCTAACGATTCATAGAACCGCATTTGAAAACTTTTTGTTCAAAACAAAGATCGGTGCGCCCTCGACGGTAAAGCTAATCGCACTGTTTCCTTACCGCGCTCGAAACAATCGACAAACGGAACGTAAACACAGCGAGACAATGCCTCAGTTGTATCAACACTATACTGATATTAACACTGCACTTCTCTTACATCAGACACTGAACTTCGCGCGCGTTTCTCCCGCCTCTGGTAGTAACGCACGGTGTGACGCGCGCCCAACGGACTGAGAGCGACTGGCGCGCCGCGCCATGGCCGACCGCCGTTCACTCAACGCATGGGGATACCATCCTCAATACCATCTGGTCCCCATAGCACTAATAATGTTATAGAACCGATCCTTAGGTATACTTCTGACTAGCTTACTTTTATCTTGTTCTGTATAGATGTAACTAAACCAAAAACTAAGTTCTTCAATTTAAAACAACCAATTATAAAAATAACATATAACTTAGTCTTCTAATTATTACAAAAAAAATATAATTTTGACTTAATTCCTTTTTAATTAATATGTTATTTAAAAAAATCTTAAAGTTGTAATAACTAATTACCCTAAAACAGCGCTTACAAAAGCTCTATAAAGTGTGGCAACATTGAACACGTAAGCGACGTTGCCAATTCTCTTTGCGCTGCGAGCGGTGCGCGTACAACGCGAACGTTACAATAATGAGGTTAAAGTTTCTGTACACAACTTTTTTTTTTGTTTTAATTTTTCAGCTGAACGAGCTCGGTCTCATCCTAAACGCTAATTAATGGTCGGCATAAAGCTCTCCGTTATTAATGATCCTCTACCCAGAGTTTGCCCAAAGAAATATAAAATGAATTAGGTTAAAACTTTCTTGACGTATTTATTATATACTTTTTGTAGTCGTGTTAAAAGAAAACTCTATATTTTCATAGAGAGGTTATTTAAAAGAAATAAAATTGTTATAAACTATTCAATAATATAGTGATTTTGTCACAATAGTGGAAAATATTTGAATCATAACAAAACAAAATAATCAATGACAAAACAACGCGGTGGGCGTACTATGAAACTAGAATAAGGTTAAAACTTGGAGATAAATTAGGTGTGATAAATACTCATACTTTTCAAATGGTCCTATTTTATTAGCGACACTATTTTCCTTACTCGAAAATTACAACTAAATTTCTAGAAAATAATAATAATTTTAGTAATTTTACAGTTTTCGTCAGGCAGACACAAAGATATTTTTATATGTAGAGATATTTAATTTGCTATAATTTATCTTGAAACGATATAAATAATCATCTAATTAACTTCACATGACAACAGGAATCTAATCAAAGAGGTGGTGTGATATACGTAGATAGAGAACAAGTGACAGCGCGTAGGCCTATCATATCACAACATCTTTTATTAAATAAATATTCACGCCCAGTAACCCAGAGAGGTAAGCAGAGCAAGCAAAGTAACCATTTGACGGGGTCCTAGTATATCTCTCGCCTTTTACACATCGGTTAAAGGCACACTCAATATCTGTTTGAGTTTAAGTCTCCTAGTCTGCTATTTGACTCTATCGACTCTTATAGTTAAATCACCAATCTGATACGATACAATTAGAAACTAAGATAAGAAATAAGGAAAATATTTAGCTTTAGAACAATAGGGAAATATTAAAACAACGTTGGTGTGCTACACAATGCTACAAAGTGCTAACAGACCAACTAGCTAGAATATTATGGTATTAAATAATTATATTGCATGTCGTATAATAAACCGATTCTTATTAAAATTAGTACCTAATTAATAAATACACCGGTTATTTAAGGGAATTAAGAAAAGAATGAACTGTAAAAAAAAATAAAGCACAATCCATATGCAGACATACGATTAAGTGATCATGGAGGTGCACCTTGATTATCAGTAAAACAAAGTAGGTAATTAATATAAAACGTAAACATCTTTATTCCGAAACAAGAATCAGCGTTATCACTGTTGTAGTTTCTACGTTTGGTACTGGCACATTCATAAAATTTATTTCAAAATACAGAAAATCCTTGTTCCTGGTACTTCTTATGATATATAATTTGGTCCAATGAGACCCCTCCTTATTTAGTTCCGAGTGTGCTATAGTATCGTTATCGTACTTTATACATTTTTTCGGAATAAGGGGGAAAAAGCCTTTTTAATGTAGATTAATAAGGTATTTTTTTAAAAAAGGTCAGCTAGTAAATGAATTCCTTCGATATTTTTCAAATTATCTAACCTTGAACGGTGAGGTCGATGTGAACCAATCACAATATTCAGTACGCGCAATTATTACTGGTATCAAATTCGGGGTTACCATACGTGAAAAGAATTTGTAATTAGAAGTATCACAGATAATGTAGCTAGAAATTGTTTATGGGTATTGTTTGATATAAATTGTCGACATGAGTTCAGTTTTACTAGTTGAACAATTAAAATAATAAACTGGTAATAAATGTTAAATTATCATACATCTATGACTATTGTTATAATACTTATTTCCAATTTTAACTTAGTTTTAAAATGTTCATAATCATATTTTTAGACTAAAACTTTTATTTTTTCTCCATCTTGTCGAGCCTTGAAGTATTAAAAAAAATCAGTAGACATAAATTCAAAATTATTTTTTTGTAACTTTTTGCAATATTTTTTTGCCTTCAGTTTTATTCAAATTGTGGTTAAAACAACTTTTACTAATTTTGATATGACAAGCCTTAAACCAAGTTGAACTAAACTATAAACACTCGACATTGGCCCAATCCGCATTTTTTTTTTTTTAGATTTTATGGCCTGGTAGCCCAATCCGCAAAGGGGGAGCCATAAACAAGAGAACATCAGATCTTCAAACCGAGTTTGATATTGTGGAATCTAAAAGCCACACAATTAAGGTAGACTCTTTTCATGATAAATTAATTTGTTCTATTTTTATGAGCACGCAACAGGGACACATTTTTAAGAATTTTAAATACACTAGTCCTATTTATAAACCTAAATTTTGTATTCATTTTGCAATACCGGAAGGATTCAAATCACCATTGTAATTCATGCATTTATTGGCATGTCTGGACGTCGCCGGATTACAATAAAAGCAATTATGTACATACTTTTGCATTAAACTGAAAATAGATCATATTGCATTTGCATATTATGCATATTGTTACAAAGTGACTCTTGCGCAACATTTTTAACGAATTAGTGGGCGTTTCTTCCATCAAATATGGTCGGAACTGAAAATAGGATTCCATCAACCAGCTAAAAGTGAAATTGTCTTAGTATAGAGTCAATAGTTATGATAGTGTCCATAGACAAACTACTAAATAGAGAATAAGGAACAAATAAAGGCAAAGTGGCGCGCATTTTGTAATCGCGCAGAACAAAACTTATCAGTGGGGCGCGCGACGTTGCCGCTCCTCTCTCCCCCACTATCGCGCGAGCGAGAAGGAGAGACAAGGGATCGAGTCCTGCACTTGAGAAGTGAAAGAGAGACAAGTGATTGAGAGCGATTGCGCTTTTCATTCGAGATCCTGTAAATATGGCGCGGGAGCATAACGTTTTCATGGATCGAGTAATTTGTTGATTTTTATCTTTACGATTAATCAAAGGGAAATATACTCAATTGAATTTAACTATATTCCGTACAAAGTACATTACAAATATGATAGCTTTTTTTACCATCGCTCGTCAACTTTGATATCAACAACTTTACTTGAAAACACAAAAATAATTTATGCTTGAATTAAGATAACTTCCAATCTCATCATCTGATCTGATTAAAAAGCTAGCACTAACAAAACTGTTATTGTTAGTGTGTAGTTAGTAAAATTTTATAACACAAATATTTTTCGATTCAAATAAATGCAACTTGTTAATCGATATCCAAAAAAGTGATCCCAAGTTAGCATAATGTCAAGTATCATTGTAGGGCAGTAGGTTGATCGTGCACATTTCAGTGCGGGGATCCGACACGACGCGGGGGAACCGCCCTCGGGGCTGATCGTACATAACACTGCCTCAATTACGAAATAGAGGGGATGCAGAATGAAGAAATAAGCGTTGATAAGATTTACTATATTTTTCTCTTAAAATATTAAGTTTACTTTAGTAATTTTACTACTATAAAAATCAGAATGTGTTTTACGTGCTCACATTTTATCTTTTTAAACTCTGCCTAAAATCATTTATTACCAAACCTATTCTCTTATGTTCTAAAATAAAACATACAGATACATATTACGCAATTATAAAAACAAATATCGCAGATGAGTACACAAGAGCAAAACTGGACATCATTTAAACCGACTGGACTGGACAATAGCGTGGACAAAGAGATATTATACATAGAGGTAGCACTCCATACTAATTTGACGTTAAAAAGCGTGCCAAGAAAGAAATTATTAAAAAAATAAAAACTTGCCAGTATCATGAAAAAAATTTCCAAGTTTGGGAAATTGTGTGATTTTTTTACATTTTTAAAATAAACAGTAGAATAAACTAAAACATTCATTAAAACGTTAATTATCGTTTTTCATTATTATTATTTTATTTAAAACAATTTAAATCCAAACAATTTTTAACAAAGACCATTTTTGTTTTATGGTTGTTATAAATTTTTAATTAGCGTTTTAAAAATGTTTCTATTAATTATTATATTAAACTTTAGTAAATACTATGAAATACAATTTAAATTTGAGAAAAGAGGTTACACTCGGTCGACTTTTTATGTCGGCAAATGTAATTTAGAGGTTAACACTTAGGGAGATTTCCCTACATTGGACCTCCGGAGGTCAAAGAAAATGCCTCACTTTTAGGTATAGAGTGTTCCATCTACAGTATAATATATCTTTGAGCGTGGACATGACAATTATCTTCCCTACAAAGGGACTCGTCCGCTTCACTGTCAAGGTAAATAAGTCTCTCCCCTTCCCCGCCGTAGTCCGTCGTGCGCTGGGGGATGACACGCACCCCTGGCCGAGACCCCATACACGTCGCGAACAGGGGTGCGCACTTGCACGATTTATTGCCCATTTTTATTACCGACTTATTGTATTAAAAATTACATGAAGATGATAAAAAATCAATCAGATGCACCATCACGGTAGGGTGCGGGAGCATTTTTGTACATGCAATAAAAATTATTATTAAAATTCTTAATACCCCGTTAATTAGACTAATCAATCCCCTTATTGCGACAAATGTTGCCTTTTGTAATTTGACTTTGAATTTTTTGTATAATAAAATTTTGTAACTTCAGAGCTATTTTACCATAAAACGGTGCGTATCTAGGATAGCAAAGGAATCGCGATACTTAACAAAACGTTCTTAAGTTATTTAAGAGAAACTAGAGGTAAACTGTTCCAGATCAATTTGTGACTGAGCCCTTAGCTCAAACCGTCAACAAAGAATTTAAATGAATTACCAATAATTAATAATATAACAAGTCGGTACAGGTGGTGGTTTGACAGTGTATTAACACGTAATGTTTGGCATGTGCTGCTGTTCCGCTAAAGACAACGGCGTGATGTTAATTGGCAAGAGATATGACGACTTTACTTGTCAACTAGTGCGCGAGACGGGGCTATGTTTAGCTGACATGCTACGATAATATAAGGTTTATATTTTGATATAATGATTGTTACCTAACAGCTGTTAAGGTTAATTCAAAAGAATCGAGATTTAATCTTAAGATAAACCATCGATATGAGTGAGTGCCAAGTCACAGACGAAAATGTTGAAGACCGAGCGAAGTGGAAGAGAACTATTAGGAAAGCCCACCTCACCATCAGATAGGATTAGCGCTAGGGAGAGAAAGAGAGAGAGAGAGAGAGAGAAACCGTCGACAAATAAACCCATGAAATTCTCATTTTAACCTAATTATTCATCCAAAGAAGGGAATTACTCTCCTAACATATATTTTATATGGTGTAACTCTTTGTGATGGGGCGTATGATGCATCACAAACTCTGATACTAAACAAGGTTAGAACAAAATGCCTTCCTATACTTTAACAATTCACAAAACAATTACGATTCGGTTGTTCCTAATCGCTACTAAGTAATTGATAGTCCATCAACGTGGACTATAGCATCGCTACAGAATTAAACTTGCAACAACTTATTTAGGGCAATTGATTTGTTTCTTTGATCGACTTCCTGATATGCTATAAATTAATATTCTATTAATATGCACTGGAAAATAGTAGGAAAGCTTTTGTTGTTATAAACAACGATGGATGCACTGGATTTTTTTTATTAACTTACAAAGTGGAGGACATTAAGAAGCTTTATTTGTCCTTCAAAATTATATAAATGTCAGAAAACTGCTATTAAAAAAATTTGTACTTTAACTCATTAATTATAATATATATTTAGCAAGACCAATCAAACAGAATAATATAGTTATGAAGCGTGGCAAGGCTCGCTGTGTATAGTTAGAGCAACCGTTGTGCCCTGTAATTTGTATGTTACGTTGGAAACTGCACGTAGGGGGTTATTTGCATCGATTGTTGCTAGTGTCCGTAGAAACCGTTGCAAGGGAAATTGAAAATAACTATATTTCCAACGTATACTAATAACTTAATAAGGCTATGTTACGTGTAACTTGAATTCTACTTGAGCTCTATCATGATTTCTTTTTAGTAGAGATTGCCTGAGATTTAAAGTTAATTCGAGAATTTTCCTTTACAAGAGTTATGTCCTTGGAACAATTTTAATTAAATCGTTGTAAATAACGATAGGGTAAAATGTTCACTTAGAGTTGCTGAATAGCGATAATTGCAAAGCTAAGATGTCACCCTTCAACTATTTCAATTAACAACTAGTAATCTTCGTACAAAATGCATAAAATACTCTAAACGATAATGACAATCAATCACCATTCACCACCTACTTATATCATCAACTCGTGCACCATCTGACACCTCCACCTGTTCTGGTGAAAAAAACTTCAATATTTACAGAGGCACCATCACAGTGGGGCATTGAACAGGGGGCACTTAGTTCGCCTCGCGGAATGACCACCTGCGCAAACTAACATAGTAAACGTATACGTCATAATCTCAAATGAAGCACATGACTCCTTGGATTAAAAACCTATATTAATAGGCTGTTGGTATTTAACATCACATATATCACGACATTACCAAATTGTTGAAATCCAAAGAGAATACAATTAAACACAGAGAAGCGAGAAATCTCTTTCAGCTAGTCGTTCTCTGGTCACGGCGGATGACTTCCATAAGGGAGGTACGTGGATTAAAGCAACCTCTATGAGCGATAAAAATAATGCAGTCTCTTGGATTCTTGTTTATCCAAGTTCCAGTGGTCGTCCAATCGAAAAATAGCACTAACCATGGTCAAATACCAAAATTCCTATACACATATTCTTTATATTAACTACTTAAGACCTGAAGCAATGGCATTAAGTTAAAATGCAAAAAAATATGATATAAATAACTCAAGGAATAATCTACTAGTTTTTTTAACTGATCAAGGGAAAACGGGTGACCGCGGAGAGGCTAGGCGCCTCGGTCATCGACACGCGGACAAACAACACCTCCTATCTACCCTCTCACCCCGAAGGAGCTGAACACACCTGCACAAATCCAAGCATATATACAAGTAGGGTGACCATCATGATGATAGCAAACAGACCTTGGACTAGTCTACTTAGGATTTTTCCTTTAAACTGGATACATCCAAGGGACTCAACGAATTCACACAATTAATAAAACCTACAAAAGCTATTTGCTAGATTGGTTTTCTAGACTATTTAACAATAATAATATATTTTTTAAAAACAAATACCAAGCGTTGGACCAGCCAAGAGATAATCTATATTTAACAGTTCGATGTATCCAACAAGTATCACTACTATGGTCACCCTAGTGGTCGTAAGGCAGGTCCGTAGGTAATAATATCGTTACGGGGCCGGCGCACGCGCCGCCGCCGCCGCGACAGATGTTCGCGTTCGGGCGTCTCCGGAAGACTTCGGCACGTAGAGGCCCGGGGGTAGCTTTGCTCGAAGAGCTTTTGTATTGGAACATTCAAAGGTTCTTCCTATTCAATTACATATAACTTGAGAATGTAGTATTAAAAATACAATCTATGGGTTACTTGGTAACTTGATTTGACAATAGCAGAATTGAATTATGCACTTGAACTTCAAGGCTCTTTGTACTTTACATCAAGTAAAATTCTTAATATCTGTCTATCCCTTTAAACGGGTCTGATTTATGTATTCTCCACAATCGGACACGTCGTGAAAGTTAATTTTGTAATTTCACGTATTTTATTCCTGCAAGATTCAGGTCCATATTTATATGACCATAATGAGATATACCATAATAATATTTTATAAATAACTGTGTATGCGTGCGGCGTGCGCCTGCGCATCTCTTTATAATTCGGCGAGCACAATGCGGCCTGGAGTTTATAGGGGAAAGGGGACAGGGGGTACTCAGTATAGCGGCTCGCGTGAAAAGAGATCGCCATTCAATTGCCGCTCCCCCAGCCCCAGTCTTTTAGCCTTTTTACAACCACGGTCGTTCAACTTGTCTTTTTGATGGGATAAAAATGATTATTGAAAGTTTTAGCGTTCCGCAGATCGCGTTATAAAGCTATGATGAACAGGAATTTTTAGATTCAGTCTATGTTAACTGCCTGCCAGTGCCACTTAATCTGGTTGTGAAGAGAGACCTTTAGTGTATATTTATAAAAAATCTATAATTAAGGACTTATTTGATCATTAAACGCCTATGTGAGTCAATTATATTGTAGTTCTACAATGTGTAGTATAATGTGTAGTAGATAGAGTTGACGTAACATGAATTAAAAAATATATAAGGAACCCTTTAGTTCAAGTTAAGTTTAGCTTTTATCGTTCACTTATAACTTCCCTAACTTAGCGGACGCATAAAAGGGTGGATTGATGTACTTATATATAAACGAGGATATTCAAATTTCAATTTTAACTTCCACAATTTAAGATTTATTTTAATATAGCAATAAGTATTAAATTTTTAATTTAATGTTTTTGTGCTTGAATTTCAATATAGTGCATGCTGTGGTTATAGTTGACAGTAATCCGATGGGGGGCTCTTGCTTATGGGGCCTTGGGGTCCATGACTATATCACAGTTCGTATGCTAATGAGGTTAGCCACATGATCGATAGATCTTCAATTGTTTTGTTAATTTGACAAACGTATTACATAACTACTAGGCTAACATAAATGAATTGGATAGAATTAAAGGCGACAGTCTATTCTGATGGTTGTCTCGAAGACCACTTTCGTAGTGTATGCTAGATTCTTAATGTTAGAAAGATATTACTTCCTTCTAGATCGCTTTATCTAAAATTTCTTTGATAATATTAAATTAATCCATATTATCTCATTCAGAATGTTTGATAAGTATAGATAACAGTGATTGAAACAATAAAAATCAAATCATTTGTAATGTAAATGGTTGAGAAAGGAATGTAAGTCCCAAATTCTTTATTGTTTTTAAAACCCTTTAATCATTGGGAATAGTCTTCAATAATCGTAAATGGTATACTATAACTTAGAGAATATTCATGGTGTTCGTACAACGTATACCTGAGCGAAACTGGCCGGAGCGCACCTGCCGGTCCCGCGTTCGATGCCCGCCCCGCACCGACACAATATATATAGACATACATTATTCATACATATCATACACCAAGGAAGTCACTCTTAGAAGCGATTAAGATTGTTGAAGCGGTAAAAACTGGCATCTAGAGTGTATTGAAAGAAATCACATAGATATGGTAACGTCTAATGGTTTCCGACTTAAGCGACTATTTACGGTTATAATTGTTAAATTGTTAATCACTATAAGCCAGTTACATCAATTTTTAACGTTATTACGTACAGAGTCTTTGGTAATGCTCTCTAATCCGAGTTAGTCGCTTTTGGAGGTAGCTCGTCAGGGCTACAGCATGACTCTCGCTTATGCAGGTTTGACTGTAAATGTCCATCTTTTCTTCACTATAGGACACATTCTGCCGCACTGAGAGTCGTCAATCGGTCACCAAAGACCCTTAGTAAAGATTACTGATACTAATTACACTAAAGTCACTTATTATCGCACTAAAAGTGCAAATTGCACGCTTCAACCTGCATACATAGCATATTCAGCATCAGCTGATAAACCGCAGCAAGTGTTCAGTGACCCCTGAACTACGCACGCCTAGCGTACAGCGCCACCTGGCGACTGCACTTGTGGCGCCACCAGATGCGTGTTGCTGATTGCAAACATGTGGCCACCTGATACAACTATTATAACTATTTTATTAATTAACCTTGAAATTGCAGGAAAATCTTACAATTATTACTTTTTTTTGGCATACTGAGGTCTTTACATGTTTAATAATTCGTATTCTGGTGGAAAGACGAAGAGTAGACTGTAGACAGGTCAAGTATAGATTGTATTAACAAATTGGAGTGACCGCGATTTTACTTCCTTAGGTTGGTGATTGAAAAGGAACTCGAAACATCCTGCAGAAAATGACGTCAAAAATGAAATCAATGAGTTTTTTTTGGTTGATATGCTTTGTAAATAGCAGAGAGATAACAACAATACATAGGGATGTGGATGCATTTTCAGGAAATTCGAATTTCCAACCTGGTCGGTTTGTGTTGGCTCATCTAATCAACAGAACCAATGGTACTTCCATGATCTTTATAATCGCATGTTTGCAAAAATGTGTATGCTTATTGTTCGTAGTACGGAAACCAGTTGGGGCGAAACTTTCAAGATGTACGGTGTCGGTGTCATCTCGCCATTTAGCCAGACGGGGGGCAGGGGGGACCGGTCCCCGGGGCCCGGCGGGGGTCAGCCGCACTGAACACCTGGTCAACGCATTTGCATATACCCGCGACACCTACTACTGGTCGCGGCGAATTCACTTCGAGTTCACTGTGAGTTTTGAGCGAGAACGACACCAAGTACAAGAATACAGATTTATGAAATAAGATAGTATTAAAAAAAATCCAGAAAGCCTAAAATGACAAGATCCTACTGACACGAGTTTATATTAGTTACTGAGGACCTCAATTACGTACTAATTCTATTTAATAAGAAAACTACTATTTCGCTGTCTTATAATGTAATTCAAACCTAAACCTTTCACTATAACAACCGTTGCATTCGAAGGGAAGGGAAATGAGAAAAAGAATCTCATAAATAGAACAATCAATAATAAAATAATATTTCTTTAAAATTCGAGAGCCGATAGTACCGGCTAGGTGTCAATCCATCAATAATTATGCGAGTTTTGTTATAATTGGGACATTTGTATGCGAGTGTGTTTGCGCGGTGTCGGGTTACAGCCGACAGCGTAGGCTAAACATTTCCCGACATAAAAAAAACAATAAATAACCGTAGCGAGCAAAGGTGACACGACTTACGTCGGACAAAGGTGACAGAGATCAGAGCACTGCCTGCGGAGCACGCGCTCCTCATGTGACCTACGTGCTTACCCAAACTACATTCGCTACGAAGTGATTCTATAGCGAACGTCAAAAATGTTCGATATCTCACACGTGACAATCACATGACGTACCGAATGTTAATGTCAGATTCATACATTTTAGTCGATTCCGTCAGCGATATCGCCAATCGAAAAGTAACTTGGGTAGCCTCCCAAATCAAGTTTCGACTAGCACTAGACTCATAAATTAAAAAAATATGTTATGCTATATTATTTACATAACATGTTAAATAAACATAGCAAAACATATCTTTGATTTATTGAAATAAATATTATTAACGTCAAACTTTTAATTACTACTGGTGGCTACCCATAGTACTTATCGATTTTCGATATCGCTGATAGAATCGACAATAAATTTATGTAACTGATGACATTCGATTAGTCATGTTCGTGTCGTGTGTGAGATATCAACCGTCATTGTCAGTTCCATACATTTTTGACGTTCGCTATAGAATCGCTTCGTAGCGAATGTAAAAGAGGGGTCCAAAAAGTGTGGTACATTGCATGACTTAAATAAATTAAAGTGTAATGTTTTATGAACAACTAGCTATCATGCGCGACTTCGTCCGCGTGGAATTAAATAATATAGCCTATGTTACTCGGAAATAATGTAGCTTTCTAATGGTGAAAGAATTTTTAAAATCGGCCCAGTAGTTCTTGAGTTATATCAATACAAACCAAAATACAAAGTTTCTCTCTTTATAATATTAGTATAGATTTCATAGTACTAAAGGTGACACACACTTTCGACATATTTGGTTAAAACACTAATTAGATATTTAATGAGTCATAGATGACAAAGCTGGTATTGTTCCTGTTATCTGTACCTCTGATAACTACTTTCTTGCAATAGACAAATTATCAAATAAATAATCCTTAATCAGAAGCGCTTCGTACAATATAAGTTAATACTAATTAAGGTCACGAAACATCTGTACAAGCAGAATACAAAATAATTTCAAAAATAACATTAACGTTATTTCGTCCTCGTGGTTATGGCACTAGCATGAAAGATAACCGTATCAAAGAAGTAGAATTAAATTCAAACATTAAGGAAAATGCCAGCATTCACAAATTAATAAAATTCATTAAGTGAAACCGACATCAATAAACTCGTATAGTCGAACCTATATACTATAGAATTACTCTTGTTTATAGAGGTTTCTAGCTTATCAAGGTCTTGCTTATCCAGGTTTGACTGTATTCCTTATCTACACAATTATTTCCCGGAATTCTCCGCATTTAGGGACAGGTAGGGAGCACTGGCCACGGGGCATGTATTGTAAATTTTTCGCGGGTGCTTGACCGAGCTATTTCCGACCGAGAATCGAACCGCCACTTTATCGCCCGGGGGAACGACATCGGCTGCGACCCAAGATAGAAGCGGAACGCGAATACATATTGTAAGTTTTTTAACTGGAATCCATTGCAAAAAATGTTTTTTGATTAATAGAACATGACTTAATAATGATTGAAACGTCGAAGTTGTCACAGTACTATTAATCTGTGAAGTGAATATCTACTAATAAGTTGTGCGGTGAATCTTTGTAATACAATGTTAAGTTAAATTAAATGTTACCTTATTAAACATTTCTTAAATAAATCACATTTCGAAGATCAGGTAAATTCCTTTGAAAGAACAATGTATTTAGCGTATAAAATATAAAATTTCCATACATCTCAAAATCATGCACGTAATTCTATGCTATGAATCGCTCCCGCTCCCGCTATATCTATTAACTTGTGTCAAGTGAGCGGATGCGTTTATTGCAGCGGCGCGAACCCGTGAGATGCAACGGGAGCGCATTGTTACCTCAGTGGCTAGCGGCGCGCCCGCACCGCACACCGCCACTCTACGACACTCACCTGGAGGACAAACAAACACTATGTTACATAGAATAATTACACATACATAAAATAATATAAAGACAAAAACGTATGTTTAAAAAATAGTTGCTTACTAAAAGTGATTGACTTAAAAATAGACAAATCTATACTATTATTATAAAGGGATAAACTGTATATTTTTGTATGTATTGAAATAACTCAATAACTGGGCCGATTTCAAAAATTCTTTCACCGTTAGAAAGCTACACTATCCCCGAGTACACTATATTTTTTTATTCCGCGCGGACCAAGTCGCGAACAACTGCTAGTATATTAATATAAAGATTGATATTGAAAGCTAATGATTAAAGATATAAAGTACACAATTTTCAACCATTTTTATGTAAAGATATGAGGATTTTTATATTAACATGCAAGTCACACATAAAGTCTCTACTATTATTCAACAAAACTAAAACATCATAAATAAAATCATAAATTATCATATAACATAGACACAAGTTCGTGCTAAAATCGCATTATCTTCGCTATCCTAGTAATTTAGTATTGAGAGACCGTTTCGAGAAATTCGCGATATTATAATAGAGTTTATGTAAAGAGGATTCGGTACCTGTGCACATCACCATATGTCCCGGACGGGATCTTTCAAGCTTAAGCCCATTGTTCGGGACCGAATCGAAAGGAGAGAAAAAAGAAGCATCGCCGAAACATCTGGCGCTGCACCCCCGGCGACCCACCCCCGATGAGCGAGACGCTTAAATACTGAGCGCACGAGTGGGAAAGGGAAAGGAAAGTCGACGGTAACAAAGCACCCTCGCACGAGCAAAAAATCAAAATTGTGTGCGCGCACGCATCGCGCCAACGCCGTCGGCGGGTTCCGTTTCCGAACACATCTTGTATTGTTTCATGACGAATTGCCGTTTTGATTTTTTGGCCTCATTTTAATACTCTACATACATTGATTTTTACGAGATTTTATTTTTATTGACTGTATTTTCAAAAACTTGTCAGAGTTTATGAAAATATAAATCAGTAATCAAACGTATATGAAACGGAGTCAGTGGGTCAGGTATTCACATGAAATCGTATTAATCCAAAAAAAATGTAAGGGCAGCTGTTACACAGACTTTCACAATTTTAACACAATAAAATCTCACTCAGCATATTAATAAATAATTTATTAACATCCAAAATAATAATATCATATCGTCCTAATCACTTGTAGACTTACATAACGGCTGACAATAAATTATAAAGTTGTAAACTACCATAAAAATTACAGTTTTTTTTCAATTCCCGATAATAGGTATCTCGTACCTGTCTCATTACAACATATTTACTGAAAAAAGGTGAGAAACAAAGAACAATTGTGGCACAAGCAATTACCAACGATGTTAACTCAACATCTGTTCGGGCACATTCCACAAAGGTCTACATTTTATTATTTTTCGCAAACAAATAACTTAATTGTATTTGTCACTAAGACGTTATTGTGGTTGTAAAACATCTGCTTGGTCAGCTAGATAGGATAGTTTTCACGTAAACGCCGGATTCCCACGCGCTCCGGAAGCGGGCAATACACTGCGACGGTAGGGTGACCAATTATACTAATTATTATAGATAATTCCTGATAGTATGCTGTAAATACAGTCAAACCTGGATAAACGAGAGTCATTCTCTGGTCCCAACGAGCTACCTCCATAAGCGAGAAACTCGGATTACAGAGAAAGCTCTATAAGCGAGCTCGGCTCGGAGCGTACCCTAAGTGGGTGATTAGGCCATAGGCAATCACACTTGCCCAGTGCGGTTTGGCGGACTTCATGTGTGAATATCTTTGGCGATATGAGCAGGTTGCATCACGATGTTTTCCTTCACCGTAAGAGTATGAAGCTGAATGGACTTATTATACCAGGAGAAGTACTGTAGCTACACTGGAGGAGAATAACGTCTGAAATGACGCTTAGTGGCATACGGATCCCGTATAAGATGGTCGTTTTAAATCTGATTTTTAAAATGTCAATTTAATTTATAGTTCAATCATGTCAAATGACACGTATTCTGGGTTATAATTAGTATTACATCAGAGCACATTGGATGTACAGTACGCGAAGTTTATTTAAAACCAACTGTTGTTTTACGACCGCAGTCGGGAGGAACGACATTTTTAAAGCACAATATTTAATGCAGTCTTTTGAACACATTCATGTTTATCTTAGTTATTAAGTACTTAGGTTTACTAAACTCATGATTTTTATTATTTGAAGTATATTCTTTTGATTTACATCGGTACACAAACTGCAAAATATTAATTGATATAACATGAACTAGCCGTGGGAATTCAATAATATTTTTCAAAAAAAAAAAAAACCAACAAGGAAGTATTGTCATCCTAGCCCTAAGTTACCTTCGTAATTTAAAAAAAAACCGCCCGCATAATACTCTGCATACTTTCGTATCCGAACATCTGTCCCTCGGCATACGTATGTCTCTTTCACACATGTACAATAATGCATAAACGTGTTCCGCTCGCACGCGGTCGGCAGGTACGACTTGTCGCGGTGCGCAAGTGTGCATAGTGTGGAACTATGCCTAGGATAAGACCATATAATATTACTAGGAAATACCTTTTAATATCTGACAATGATATTAAAAGGTGGAATTCAATTTTTTATATTAGTTGAATGTTGTACGGTAACACTAGTCCTGCCTATTTAAACTTTGAGTTAAAACAAGATGCCTTGTTAGCAAGTTGAAACTGCCTAGAGACAAGTCAAAATCTTGAGAAGATTATAAAGCATTATGGAGACCAAAATATTAAAATAATTTTTCAACTTATTTTAAAACCTGTAGTTTAAAAGTATATATGCAATTAAATGTATCTGGATTAAAACTAGTCCATAATAAGTAAATCTATAGTTACAATACTGTCCCTTCGGTATTCATTTGAATGCCACCCCTTTGGGTTCAGCGAAGCGTCCCTCGGGACTAGTGAAGGGGCGCCTGCGCACCCCAACCATTACTTATCGCCCTCTCCCTCGCACCTAGTTATACAAACTAGTGCTATCTCTGTCATACGTTACGCGGGTGGATTTGGGGTCATTCGGGGACTTTATATCGTTACCACGGGTACTAAAAAGTTTTTCACTTCATGAATTAAAAGTTTAAATTAATTTCTATTCGATAGTGGTGGATAGAATATTTATTGCATATTGCGGTATCCTTTATTGTCTAGTTCACACGGTTATAATTAACGATATGCGGTAAAAAGCAATTTAAAAGTTAACTAACATGGTAACTTACTTAGATGTATCGATATGGTATAAGCTTTAACTTCCCTGACTTATTTTATTTCTTCTCATATGCCATATTCTCACCAAATTTTAGCTTTTTTTGATTAAGCTTATTTTGATTTATTTGGTTTACTTTGCAAAACAAGATAGATAGAAGATTTTAAAATTTTAAGACATTTATATGCTTATGTAGATGCCACCCTAAGTTAGCTGTACTAAATTAAAATTTCAGATCCAATAACAATTGCCAATCTTCTTCTTCTTCTTCTTTAATTTAAGGTTTTTGACCTTGTCGGTGGAGTTCCTTCCAACCCTCTCTTTTCTGTGCCAAGATCTTGATCCTCTGATACGACACGACGTCCACTTTCTTTTTTATTTGATCTATATAACTTCCCCTCGGTCTTCCTCTCTTTCTCGTTCCTTCAATTTTGCCTTCTAATTCTAATTGCCGATCGTAGGGTCAAAAATCAAGGTATCAACTAATCATCCCTTTAATTTGTCAAAAGTGAAATTGGCGACAAAATCACGTGTCGTACGTAAACGTAGCACTCGTGAGGCGCAGTGTACGCGGGCGTGCGCGTGCGCCGGCGCCTGATTGGCCGAGCGCGACAGCTGCTCGCCCCCGCCCCCACCCCCGCAACACACATCAAAACGACCGCGCGAAAGCTTAGCCCTACTGCTAGTGAAGCGATTCACTATCGATAACTTAGTGAAAATAGGGAGACAGGTATAGAAAAAAAACTTTTTAAACCAATGTCCATGGTTATTTACAGGTTACGAGAGCTAAATTTTGTTAATAAAATCATTGAACATTTATTATTAAAATAGTATCATTGACATCATCGTAAACTTTTAGTCATAGATAGTGAAGTTGCTCAGGCGTGCGTGAGACTTTCGAAAATAACTACTTTAGAAACTAAATTATCGATGGTCGGCAACATCACTGGTTGAAACAATGTTATACTCGTAAACAGAGTAAGTAAATGAGCCAAGTTGAAAGAATAACGTAAGGAAATTACTTTAAATTGTGACTGTTACTTTGTAGGGTTTTTGTGAGAGAAAGAGTTTTTGTAATTAACGACAGAACGTTAAAGTTAATACAATATTATGAAACTTAAGTATTGTAGTATCAAATATTAATAATTTAAAATAACACGCCACTAGAGTGCCGACTTTTAGTATATATTTACTCAGAATCCGTAAGCAAATAATATTAATTCAAAATGGTACTAAGAAAAATGTCGAACCGTTAATGTTTAATGAATTTGACAGTTTCCATTAAAATATTTATATTAATCAACTTGATATAATAAATATCGCATCGAACCGACACGTTAATATGCATAATTTGAAGTGCGTCGGTACGAGCGAGACCAGCCCTTTGCATATCAGCGTGGAGCAGCACCGTTACACGATAATTGCTCTCAGACATCACTATCTCGACATCTGATAGTGAACCGTTCATTTCAAACTTAACTCTCTAATTGCCCGATTTAGACGCGGCTTCATTATCTATAGATAGTTATTAAGATTTATGTAAACAGATATATAGATAGCAAATCATTCTTGCTAAACAAGATGCGGATAGAATGTATGTAAAATTCCTTGAATAGATATTGATACGATAGACTTTAGGTTTAAGCATATTTAACACCGGTAGAATTTATGGAGTAGACTGAACTTGTTATTAGAGTCTAAACTTATAGTGAAGTCGAGTTTTAGTATTTATAAGCCCTACTACCTAAATAACCAAGAACCTGCAGGCGTGTTGCTCATTTAAGTAGGATGTATCAAAGATCAGGTCCTAACACTTCTTTGCTTATCACAAGCGACATTTATCCATACATGTACAGACATCGAGACTTTTCAACAACAAACCCCGTAAGGATTCAACACATTGACCACAAACAAATTGAAACGTTTAAGGATTTCCGCGACACAAACGGAGCAATCAGTCGCGTCGATAGGCGGTGGGACAAGTTCGCACGTGGCACGTGTTGGCGTGCCGCAACACGCCCGTCACGCTGATACGGCACGTCACGTCACGTCGATACGAGATATCGTAGTGTCCTAAAGGGCAGGCAGTAACGTGACCCGATCTAGTTGCATCGATCCATTGTATTGCACCGCGCGGGGATTATGATTGGCGACGTACGCACCATTACACGATTTGACAATTTATATGAATCAAATTGTTTATTGTGAAATATCTATTTTTATGTTTTTTATCAGGCCCTTGATACTTTATTCCACAAATGAAAATTAACAAAGGGGCTATTTAGACTTTGTCTTTTTGGATATCTTTTGCTTCAATTCTAAGGTATTTCACCATTTACCTTTGAACCTAAAGTTTATTACTTCTTATAATTGTACAATGTGGCGGAATGCAGTAACCAAATCCTCATCCGAGCAAGGCAAGAAGTAAGCAATATTTTGTTGGGGATTGCGACAGTCGAATGTGGCGAGACCGCGTGTGGTCCGGCCGTGGGACTCATTTATGACCACGATTGCATTTTAACACACGGTTTGCGGAAATACGATGACACAAATTAAACGAGACTCACATGTTCGCCACGAAATTCGGTGTGCTAAAAAGTTGACAATAATCTGCTTTGATTCTTATAAAGATGTCCCGGATATCCTTCCATTCCACTGCAGATACTTCAGGTTACAAAAGAAATGATCTTACTAAACTTACTAGTCTTTGTTACTTACCTTTCATGTTTTCTAATTAACAATTATGTAAAATATTTTCAAAACACAGTACTAATGTTAACTATCACAATAAGGCAGCTACTAATCATCAAATAAACTCAAATAAATTACATGTTACAAAGCACAAAAAAACATTTCAAACATCACTATTAACAAATTCTTAAAACCCTGAATTTCAGAAACAAAAACAAGTGCACAACAAACAGCAAACGTGGACAAAAGCAACAACGTGTTAACAATCAGACAACATGAAACAACAAAAACACTAGAACATCTACAAGTGCGTGAATAAGATGGGGTGAGATGAAATGTAGACAGTCTACAGTGATGATAATGACAATGTGGCGAGCGCGGCCTCACCCATTGTGGCGGCACGTCCGCGTGCTGGTGGTGCTGGTGGTTGTGGTGATGGTGGTGGTGCCGGCGGTCCGGCTGGTGGTGCCCGTTGGCCGCGCACGACGTCGCCGCCACGCCGTACTGCCCACACACACAAGTCACATAAAGACAGCATTTACGACACAGTGAAATTACTCTTATTATGATACAAAATATTCTGTCTAGGGTGAATTTCTAGACTTGTCTACTTATCTATCAATAACAACAAATTAAAATTAGAAAGGGTTTCTAGCGAGACATCAGTAATATTACACCTTCTCAAAATCTGATCACAGACATGATAAAATATTCGTGGAAACCCAGGTTTAACTTTCTTTTGCTACAATATACTTTGCGTGTACTTCTAACTATAATAAACAAATGAAACCAATGTGCTTCTATTTCGGCACAATTATTTACGTCTTCATTACAAATACGATGTTGCTTGTCCTGTCTCAGAAATTACTATAAACCAAAACCCGAGAAACATAAAGAGCTGAGTGAAATGGGCAACATTGGCAAGTAGTCATAAAGGACAGTTGAGTGTATCGTCCCCTGGGAGCGACTCTACAGCGGGAGGGGAGGGGGGCGAGCTAATGTATAGACATCCAAACACAAGTACTTAGGACCGTTGTAAAAGAAATCAGCAGATATACAGATAAGGAAAAGAAAAAAGGGATCGGGACAAATTACAGGAGTATCGGCAATACGATAACGGGAAAAGATTAAACAATTCTTAAACGTTCAGAGATTACTTCATAACTTGAGATTACTTCATATTACTCAATAAGTTGGCTTTAACTTTGTAACTTCAATTTTGTGTTTGCTTAGAGACATACACCTTTCTGTTTACGTAAAAATAAACCTTATTTGAGGGTTGTTAGGAATAGGACACTTAATTTGACAGCATTTGAATTCCATATTGTCAAATAAAGTCATTTTATCCCAATTTGAAGATGTAAGGATTCATGCTTTATACATTTGTTCAAGTGAATAGGGTTTCAGGAGCGTTAAAAGCAATGGAGGAGAGAGACGTAAGTCTGCCGGGTGCGGGGTGCGGGACACAGTACACGTTAGCCACTCCACTGCTCTCTACGACTTCAGCTTTACGACCGGTGGAACGTCTTCGGACAGTCGCCGACTGAAGTGTTTGAACCGAAACTGATTTTTTAATTGCATATTTTGATTCAAAATTTCTACTGTGCAATACTGTTGCAACATGTCAGGAAATATTACATTTTAGTATAACACATGATAATTTTGATAAATAAAAAAACACATTTTTATGTTCGTAATAGCCTGAACTTGTGACCTCAACAAAATGTATTAGCATTAACATAAAATGTGAGAAATAAATTACTAATCATTATGTATGGTCAAGGTTATTAAATTGATTAATATTGAAGTTTCATAAAAACGTGCTTTTATATTTCTTTATAACATTAAAAGAAGTAATTATTATTTCCGATCTGATTCTTAGACATTTAATATTATATTAAATTATTTTAGGAAGCATTTTCTCAACGACTGTACGTCTGTCGCGACTAAGGGAAGAGCTCGAATTAAAAGAAAGTTATCCCCCTACGTCCAGTCCCTTGCGCGCCCGATACCATTCAACCTTTCACACATTACAAAACTTGTATATGTAATTGTTGCTGGACTGAACATAAAGTACACTTTTATAGCCTTGTTCCATACATATAAATACAATAACTATTTCTTACTTCATACCTCAACACAGTCAAACCTATATAAGCGAGAGTAATTCTAAGGTACCGTCGAGCTACCTACATATGCGAGAAACCTCTATAACATAAACATCGCGGTCCCTTGGACTCTCGGTTAACCAGGTACGACTGTATAACGAAAGATGCTATTAAAAAGATTCTTCTAAAAGAATCATTATCTTTTGTCTTGAATGCTTCTTAATGTATGACACACGCAACTAGAAAACAATTTATTTACTTTATCTCCAATGGATGTGCAAATCTCAAATTGTACAGCCAAATCAGTTTAACAAAATAACAATAGAAACTTGTTATAAAATCAGCGGTCAACAAACCTGAAGTAAAGAGGTAAGACGAGCGAGTGATTGATGTTGCCAGTTACAAAGCAACAAATCTCTGTCTAATTAACGTCGAAATTATAAATACCGTTATATTTTAAACAATTCTATTGGGCAAGGTAAAAATCGTTACCGAAGCGCTGCTACTACACGCTAAAGAGCAGCCGCAGGCCGCAAACCCGACTAGGGTGACATCGAGTTTAAATAACGAAGGATAACGTTAGAAAAAATTAAACATTTGTAGAGGCCTAATTTTAGTCCACTTTTCCTTCCTACCCTTTTCTTGTAAGGAAATGATGGGTAGAGGAAATGGATTTGGCGGCGGAGAGGACATGTAGGAGGTCTTATTTAGGCGATCATTGAACGACCTCATCCTACTCCCGTAGAATCAGCGCACTAGGTTTTACACCGACAGCTCTAGAAAAAGGCAGAGATACTAATATAATCCTCACAACACAGGCTCTGCCTCGTGTAAGGGTTATAGTCAACTGAAATTAGAAGTAAATATGTTTGTCGAACCATTTTGTACTACTTTTTGTCAGTTTTCCTTTGTATTAATAAATATTTTTTCATTTTTTTCAGTGATTGTTCGCTATTATTCAGGTCCAGGAACAGTCGTAGCATGGTTACTCTACCGTACCTCAATTAATCTGAGTCCGTTAAATTTTAACTTTATGATGAATCTGAATACAGCGGCGGCGAGCGAGCGCAGCCCAGCTGCCGGCCGCGATTGCCCAAACTGACCGATATTTACATATTTATGTAGAGAGCAGTTGTAAACAACGCAAACAGGTGCCTCCTCAACATCCCTACGACATATATCCCTCTTATAATTGGTGCAATATCACATTATTCCCGCTACAAATAGACTGCAACATTGTATTATACTAGTAAAGAAATGATAATGCTAGTCGTAATAGTAAAATTAGCATCATAATGTTTCAACTTGTATAGTGAATGGTCAAATGTCTACTAGGAAAAGTAAAAGAATTTAACTACACTAAATGAAGGAAAGAACGAAGAATTTTAATATATTTAACGACGCTAAATGTTAAACAATACACGAGTCTCGGTAAGATCAGCCGAGTCATACTAATTCACTGGAAACAGATGTTGTAGATGTAGATGTTTATGATATTCATACATTTAGCTGCTATTTTTAATCCTTATAGACTATAGACACAACGATACGATTTGCCCTTGTTTGGAACTACCCAAAGTATCTTTCGATTGGATATATCCCTGATGGAATCGACGAATATGTATAAACTGACAGTGCCATTCGATAAATCATGTGCTTGTCACGTGTGAGATATCGAATGTAATTGTCAGTTCCATACATTTGTGATATTCGCTATTAAATCGATTTGTGGCGCATGTTCTTTGGGTAATCTCCTGTTCCGTCAAGTTTTGGATTCATAAGACCTAATTTAAATACTGATGAAAGCCATTAGTGAGGTTAGACAGTTTTTCTAATGCTGAAAATAAAATCCCGTTGGATCATGTAGCACGGCGCGGCTCTCCCGGGCACCACAAACTTGTCCGGTTATCCGTCCGTGCGCGGAATGCCGCCCGACCAGCAGATGTTCGCTGAGACAGTTTTAGCGGCGCTAACTGGTCCGGTCGCTCCGGACAGCGGTGTAGCGGAGCATTAGGCCGCTCTAAGCGTCCGAGACCTTCCCAGGAATGCCGCTTTTGGTGCATCGTAAATGCGCTCTAACAAGTTTGGAATTCATTGCACATTCATGACATTTCATCTCTGGACACTACAGAACAAATAGCTTACGAGATGCTGTAAGGCTGCAACTATGTATCATGTTAAGTCAACAATTTATATCAACTTGGAAGGTTAAATAAATTAAACAGTACGCGAGTCACAAGGTAACTGAATCGATTTTGGAAGGCAACAACTTTTCTTTCGAAAGCACTCTCCGATCGTGGCCACTATGAAAGATTAGGACAAGGTTTACAGTCAAAAAAGTGCACTGAGATAATTCCCTTAAGCCTTGTTCGCACCAGGATAGTATTTTAGTCGAGTAGCAAGTAGCATTTATCCGAACAAAGGATTTACTACTGTTCGGACTCGTTTAAGCCTAAACTTTAGCACTAGGGTAGTAATTTAGTAACTAAACGTGTCCGAACACCAACATTTTAGTAGAATAGATTAGTAAATCCTTTGTTCGGATACTTGCTACTTGCTACTCGACTAAAATAATATCGTAGTGCGTACAAGGCTTTAGAGGCACTTCAATGATTACAATACAATTACATCATAGAAAAGCAATTTTTCTACCAATGTTACAGTTTACTATTGACCAAATAGAACACGGGGCAGATGTCTTGTAACGTAACAAAATCATTGCTGGTAGCGGGCGCTGCGGCAGGTGGCGTCTCTGGCGCGCCCGTTTTGCGTACGCGCGTGCATTAATTAGTTGTAGGTCGATGGCGCACGCGGAGGGCCGCGCTTGCGCCAGATTCCGCACGAAAGCGAACTCACCGTTGACAGGTGCTCGCACCACCACAGGGCCGTGGTGACGGAACTAACAAAGTGTAACATTGTAACTAGACAAAGACAGATCAAAACCCATATCATAGTCTAGTTCATAAGTGCAAGATTTCTATCATAATTTAGTTTGATTTATAGAGTGCTCTGACGAACTGTTTGGAACAATTCCTGCCGTCGAGTTTCGTCTTCGGACGACTAGACAGACCGCCAATTTCCATCCTCACCACCTTGATGGCTGGCAATCCTCTACCGTGCGGTTTTCGCAAAACTTCCTGCCTCGTACAGCCGCACTGTGGAATGGTCTGTTCTCGGCGGTATTTCCAAACCGCTACGACTTAGGGACCTACAAGAAGCGAGCGTATCACCTCCTAAAAGGGCGGCAACGCATCTGTGGTTCCTCTGGTATTGCAGATGTCCATGGGCGTCGATGATCACCTCGGTGTTCCCGCTGCTCGTTTGCCCCCTTTTCTTATATATAATAAAAAATCCTTTCATCAAGCCCTTTGTCATTTCACTAAATGGATCTGTATGAACTTCATGCTTTGGTATTTGTCGTTTTTGTATTACAAAACCTTCTTAAACAACTACGCTTTATATTTATAGACTGAAATTCTATCATTATGATTAAGTATCCCCTAATAACAGAAGCGTTGCCTTCTTAAGGCAACTATAATGATTAAATAAATAGCTATATATTTATAATTACTGCTATTATTGGACTAGTTCTGTACCCCCTTCTCCCAGCCCCGTCTCGGTACTAATCGCAAAGGAATTGATTGGGCCGCGGCAATTAACTGGGCGCGGGGCAAAAAGCCGAACGGGATACACCTGTCCGGTGGCCACTGGCCGCTGGCCGTAATGGTCACTATGGCCACGCATACTAATTACACGTGTTGACATATTTATTACATCGATTGATCTATTTAATTATCGATAGAAAGACATACATAAATATTCTCAATAAACTTAAAAAAACAAAAGTATAAGAAATTACATAAATCTATACTAATATCATAAAGAGGAAAACTATATTTTTGTAAGTATTGAACTCAATTACTGGCCCAATTTCAAAAATTCACCATTACAAAGCTACATTATTCCTGAGTAACAAACTATATTTTCTAATACCACACAGACGAAGTCGAGAACAATTGTATTCTATTCAAATGTGGGTATAAGATATCGCGATATACTGTGTTTTTAGTGGATAGGAAGAAATATTGTTTGCGTGATTTATATATTGAAGGAACCTTTTTGCGAGATGAAACGCTGACGGGCGAACCCTTTGCCTCGACTTTTTCTGATAACCTTACATGCCTCATGTTTTAAAAATACATAAATGTAAAAACAGTGGTTTTGTAGAGCATTTTTTTTCAATTCGCTCAAAGCTAGAAAAGTTTACCACAAAAGTTAAAAAGTCGCCTTTATGATAAAATGGGAAGACAGAAATTACAATATATTCTGCGGTTAATTATTTCTTAAGTATAAAACACAAATTCAATAAAAAAACCTGAATAAATATCACATACATCATCTTAACAACTACATCAATATTTAGTTTTTTTCTAAATATAGTATTATTATCAAACAACTCACCATTCCATTGTCCATTCCTCCATATGGCGACTGGTATCCTGCTTTTTCAGTGGCTGGAAGATAATCACAATTAAATATAACGCACTGTAAATGATCACAATATACTCCGACGTACGACGCGTTCCTCAAACTTTTACACACAAGTGTAGCCACGTGCTATGCCATTCGATTTCCAGTATCTATACTAATATTATAAAGAAACGTTGTATTTTTTTATATATTAAAATATTTCAAAAACTACTAGCACAATTTCAAAATTTTTTTCACGATGTAAAAGCTACATTATTCCCGTAACATAGGCTATATTGTTTAATAGCACGGAGACGAAATCGCGAAAAACAGCTAGTCTACTACTATATGTCGATAATGTCAAATTATAGTTTCCTATTATTTATTGCCAGGATAATCAACTCACTTTCTATGTAAAAACGTAAAAAGAAGTCAATTATGGTGTGATTAATTAAAAAAAAATCTCTTTCGTTAATCGATCATATTGCCTCTATTCAAGAATACAACACTATAACAACAAATTCGTGTCATCAATACAACTTTTAAGAACATAAACAAAACAAAATCGTCAAGTACAGTCACACTCGAAAGTATATCATCGTTAATAATATAATGGAGGGAGGAGATAAACAGATTCCGTTCCTCTAAGTGTTGGGACACTTTAAAATCCAGAGCAAGGCCGGCGTCGTGTCGCGGAGGAAGCTAAACGGCCATTAAAGGGCTCCAAGCATTTTGTATAAATAAAGGCGCAGAACAATGGCCGCCTAACTTGTCTCTATTGCGAAACATTTGCATTATTTGCAGGGGTTACCGCCACCCGAAGGAAATAAGAAAATACTATCACAACGATTAGGACTACGAAGATATTATATTTCTTTACATTTTTGCTAATGCCAATAAATGTGCACTTTATTCTTTATTCAATGAAAAGTAATTTTGTGAAATTTGTCAAAAAATTTATTATCTCAATTTCCAATCAATTCAGATGCAAACAAATGAATTACGTACTACTTAAGACCAAATCTAAATAACAACGACACTTATTTATTAAATTATTCAAACAAAATAAAACAAATACATCTCGTTTGACGCCGATTGTACCTCCTTAGTCTCCATGTCAGACAATCAAGTCAAGACTTGCTTAATTACAACTGTAGGGGGTTGCTCGGGGGTCGCGGACGACGTCAGGGGGCACCTCGGAGCCTTCCGCTCGTCGTGTCGCACAAATTGCCTCGGTAAACAATTAATTGCCTCCACTCTACACATACTTTGAATATAATTCACTTCATTATTTAACATTTAAAACAACGCTATTTAAAGTAAAATGTTGTCAACTTTCTTTATGACAAAGATAAAGCTGGCTAAAATTATGTAAAGCTAAGTGAAGTAATTGTTTGTTACCTTATGCATATGGTTGCAAACATATGCTGTGCTAATCAACTTGTAGAACTAATCCGATTAATCTGATCAAACCTATTTCTACTAAGGAAGTTTACGAACCAAATTATTCGACTCAGGTTATATTGATTACTTGTATGTCTTAAACAATTTGCACGTAATAGTATATTAGAGTATATCGGGGCATAAAATGCGCTACGGAGCGAGTAAATTTCAATTAGTTGTCAGGCGGAGAGCCCTTGCGTCGTCGTGGCGACACTCGATGAAGGGGTCGAATGTACAGTCAGGGCGGCAAGAAGTGGCATGTCTTACGGTGCTGGCTGTACAATAAAATAAAATGTCATAAGGTGACAGATTACCGCGATCTATAAACGATTTTTGGCTTATTGCTATTTGGGGTATTTAAAAAAAAAGAGTAAACGCATTAGACACAAAATAAGAATATATAACATGGCAGAGTTTCAGGTTTTTTTAAGCATATTCTATTATAAGTTCGTAACAATCATCGAATATCCATTATTTCGAATGTTTCAAGTTTGAGTTGTCATAACTATTTTTTTTAAAGTAAATTTTCATTTTGATAAATAACGAAATGAAAATTAATTACCTTAAGGACGTTTACATGAATAAAAATACACCAAACATTAATATAAATATATTTTCCTATCACGTGATCAGAAAAGCTCATAAACGTAAACTTGAGTAACAATTTGACGTCGATGTACACTTGAGCAGTAATCAGTAAAGTGGGGCTGGGGGCGCTCGCAGGGGTCCCTCGCGGGCCCCGGACCCTTCGCTGCATTGTTTGGGATAATCCAAATTACACGGTACCACTCCACGCTCTGACGTTCCTCTCACATTGTCGACACGGTGACACTCTGTGACATGATTTGTTGACTTAATTCGATACGAAAATATTATTGTGCAATTTTTTATTTACTTTTTATCTTTAAAACTAGATATTATGTACGATGTTAGCTACTTAGCAAGTTTTTTGGGAATTCACCTACTTGATATCGAAACAAATCAAAAGGGAGCCAAGACCACGACTTTCCCGAAAATTTTCGCCATAAATATAAATAGAATAAAATTATCTGCCTTTAATTATTAATTTATCTTTGTTTTATCAAGGGTTTTCTTACAAAAATATAATGTAGTGTTTCTTTTTAGTTGTAATGAGAGGATAGCCATATATGCATATGCATTTCGACAGTGAAAACCCACATTAACTGACGAAACATACACAATAAATAACAACAATTACGCAAACATATAAAGTGTGACAAATTCGAGTGTCATACTAGCAGATATAAACATAAAAGAGGCCGCGGCGACACGCGCCGACCGCTCGCCGACGCCGACGCAGCCCTGAGGGCTGCCACACCACAACCCCGTCCTATAACCTCGTGTGCTTCGCTAAACTGTTGCTAATACATACTGACGTTTAATTACATTTACAGGCTTAAGTAAGTCATATCAAATGCATAATACGTATCAATAACATTAAGGAAAGAAATGTCCCCCATCCATGACTGTCAATATTTCAGGTCAACGTCGTAAAATAATTATAAAAAATTTTCACGTTCAATTAATCAAATTAATTGATCGTATAGGTATTATGATAATAATGACATGCAGTACTAATTTGCTTTAAATGTAAAGTTTTGGCGCCAGAAGGTTAAGAGGGTAAAAGCGGCTAAATTATCACTTCCACTTAAACTCATCCTACTCGAGTTTCTAAACCCCATCATCTAGATAAAATAGCATTAACTAAAATAACTCTACAAAAATATTGTTAACAATTAACACACAATCTAACCTCACCATAAAAAGCAATAAAGAGTACTCGGCAATATGTCATGTCGCTTCCCACACCGCGGTAGCCCAGCGGTGGGCAGCCACGCGCTCGGCCGACGCTCCGTGGGCAACGACACGAGTCGGCAAACAGTTTTGTTTGTAAAAAAAACAACATTATCCGTTTTAGTGTTAACTAGGGCAATATTATTAAAACTTACTAAACCTCGGCCAATTTTAAATGTACAAATTTATAAATATAGCAATAAAAGACAATGATTGTCCTCTTGCTGTGCGTCTCCTCCTCCGTAGATTAAGGGTAGGCAACGCGTCTGCAGTTGCAGATGTCTATGGGCCGGGGTCACTTCGGATTTTTCAGCAAATCCTGGACATACGCTCCTTTGCCACTTTGTATTATAAAAAAAAAACCTCTTCTAAAGGAGTTTCAGACGAATTTGTGGCATAATTTTCAATGAATACCATTTTTAATTTTTATAATAACTTGATTCCATAAGACATATCGTATACAACAAGCACTAATATGACAATTTACGTATTTTGTATACTTTACCTATGTAGTGATAATCCCATAAATACGTATCTGCTAATCCTGTTTAGTTAAGGAGCGTGATGTTCACCGCGTGCGGGGGGAATCGAACCGCGCTCTCGGAGCATAGCAGCGTAAAATTCCCGGCACTAATCACTGCGCAGTCAGACCATATGGGCTTTATTCATAGTTACAAACAAAATAATATTATTATAATTTAGTTTCCCAATATTACAGCATTTAATTTCGATTAATAATAAAATAACGTCATTAGTATAATTGACCTACAGTTTTATTAATTTTTCTCATAATTTTATATAGCTTTTATTAATTTCTAACAGTTTTTCGCATAGATTAATAAGTGTCTTGCGTTGAAATAAGAACATAAATTCGTTGATTTATAATAAATTTAAATATGCGTTAAAAGCGTTTCGTAATAAACTTAATAATTGTAGAAAGCGTGGACCGCACTATGACTACGGCTAGCCTAACCCTCTGATAATACTCTCCGACAATATTTGTTACATCCCCGTTCCCGTTACCCGTCGCACCCTACATAACACGTCTCGCTCACACATAACATAACACACATAAGCCAGATAAGGACAGATTTGAAATATGATTTTCGTTTTCATTCCACTGGCGTGGAAAATTATAGCAATAAGCGTGATTTTATTGTGTTATTATAAGCCAGTGGCTCCGGGGACCATTAATAAAAATATTTCATGATAAAAAATGGAACAAAAATAATATTTATTTAATATTTTACCTATATTCTCCAGTCGCATTCATAGTGTTTATTGGTCACTAAAGATGACTTTTAGCATTTTTACCCTAAAGCCTTGTTCGCACCAGGATAGTATTTTAATCGAGTAGCAAGTATCCGAACAAAGAATTTATTACTGCTCGGACTCGTTTAAACCTAAACCTACGCACTAGAGTAGTAATTTAGTAACTAAACATGTACGTACAGCAACAATTTAGTAGAATAGATTAGTAAATCCTTTGTTCGGATACTTGCTACTTGCTACTCGACTAAAATACTATCCTAGTGCGTACAAAGCTTAAGGCTTCATTAGACCGATGCCACGTAAAAAACGACCTTACGCCGAAGCAAAATCTCCGTTTTTTCCGCGAACTCCGTGTAATAAAGACATAGGGTTATAATAAATTAGAAATAATAAATTAGTAATTATTCCAAATGGGTCATATCTTCAAGAATTAATATACAAAGGTAAATTAAAATAGATTTTCTCTAATTATTATGATATCTAGTTAGCCCTTAATGTCACGCAAATCTTATAATCAAAATCCACATAAATACTAAAATATAAATGATCAATAATTCGACTATTATTCCCTAAATCCAAAGCACAAATACCATTTCAAATATCAAGCACGCGACTAACTTATTTACAATCGGGACCGGGTCAATCCAGCAGCGTTGTCTGTTTGTCAACAAACATTGGTCGCTGTAAAACCTCCGCAGAGGGTCGCCGTGTTTGTCTAAGCTAGAATTACTATATTATAGTCCGGCCGCTGGGAGAATGCGGATAGGACAGATGTCAATTCGACATGACTAGTGATGTGGTATAAATAACATTAATAAAAACTAGTATTTAGTAACTGCTACTTATTTTGTTATTTTCTATATGAAAATACTATATTTTATCTGGAAAATGTATACATATTATGAAATATATCGTTTTAAACGTAATCTATGCGCGCAAGACGTCAAGAGACGAGGGAGACGACTGTTGGTGAATGTCACAAAATGAGTCGTCACAACGCTATTTTAGGTTGCCACTTTTCTTTTCACGTCACCTAATTTCGTATTAAAACTGTATTAAATATGCATTAAGTATATTATAAAATTATAACTTTTTATTTTACATTATACCGATCGACAGGTTATATTACGATTATAAAAATATTTAACTACATTTGCCTCGTTATTTTTGTCTCATCACTACAAAAACAAACAGTTGACATAAACTTGTAACACCGTAGTTTGACGTGGTTCGACTTTTAAAAGTTATTGTTTTCATATTTGTTCGTTAATAATTTTAGCTCAAAATAAATACGTTTATTGTAAGTTGGCATAATGATTATTTTTTAATGTTATAACTCGTTATTAACGTTACTAAAAGAGATTTAAAATTCTGCCGTAATTTTACCACCAGTTTGAAGTTACGTCGCCGGTTCGAACACGACCTGTCATATCCGCATTCTCTCAGCGGCCGGAGTATAAATTGTTTATTCGTATAAAGATTAATCATATTTTACTCAACCTATGGCTTCATTAGACAGAGTTCGCGATAAAAACGAACATTTTACGTAAGATCGGTCTAATGTAGCTGCAGGCTTATAGACTTACATTTTATTATACTCTGACTTCATTAGACATTAGATAAAATCAGAGTATTTGCTATGGCGCAAATCAGTTTTTATCGCGAACTTGGTCTAATGAAGCCGAGACCTTTTTGATAATTTATATGTCGTGGAAAGTTGGAGTAGAGATAGATATCCTATTATATTTTCTTGGAAAATCCTACAAACGTTATTTCCTTTTCAAGTCTTATTTATTTATTAATTTCTTTTTTTTGTTAACCCTTTGATCAGTGATTTAAATAAAAAAGTCTACAATATTCTGTGATAAACGGCGTGCGAATTTTCTAATTACTCGGCCGACACTAGCGACATCCCGCGGAGTTTTCCTAAATCGGTCGTCTTAGCCGAGTTCTAACGGAATACCAATCTGTTTATGTCATTGGGCTTGACTATAGAACTTGTATGAAATAATCGTCCCCGACTGTACATTATTGTAAAACACTGAGACAACATATCACCACATATAAAGTACCTGTTAATATTTGAGATAATTAAATAAATTCGAGGCGCCGTTTTAGCGCTAAAAGTGTAACCGACCTCACTTTTATGCCCATGTTGGGTTTTATAAGATTTATTAAACTCATTTTCACGTCAAATAAAAATTCTGACTCGTGATTCACGTGCCTAGTCGATATTAAACATTTTTAATGCTTTTTTTTAATTATCAACTTCCATTTCAAATTAATATATTAATTGATATAATTAGCTAATTAATTACACATGTAATGAAATTAACATTATGAAGATTTATCTTAAATTAATTAGTCAATTATACATACATTTTGACGTTAATTATGGTTTATGAGTGGTACTCATTTTATTAATATTACTTTTTACCAATATTATTAACGAGAAAGTTTGGATGGATGTTACAAGATATCTTCGGTATTAAAGCGTAATGTATTTAAGCGCAATATTTTACGATATTGAACGTAGACAGTAGTAGTTCGACCCATGATGGGCTCTATTTTCCGCAACTCCACGACTAGCGCGTATTTTTTGTGACTTAACACATATCTTTCAATTTCTTCGGCTATATGTGCAGGTTGTCGATATTTTCCTTCAACGTAAGAGGGTCGGGTAAATATGTACATATGAAAAATCGAAAAACACATTGGTACATTGCGGGATTCGAACGTAGTCAGTAGTCCATTTAATTTATTTTATTATTAATTTATTTCCGCATGGAAGGAATCGCGGGTAACATCTAGTTAGCTATATTTGGTGATAATTTTATAGAAATATTAAATTAAGCTGATTATAACTTTGCAATCAATATATTTAATCGAAGTATGAAAGTATAGGGTGACGTCATAATATTCGTAAGCGTGTTATTTGTTCAGGTGCGCACGCGCATCGGCCCCCAACGCGTGACACGATTCATGTAGAACATTTTTGTGTAATTCAGATAAACTGCAAGGTGACTTTCAAATAAAAATATACAGTCAAACCTGGATAAGTGAGAAACCTCTATAAACGAGACAAATCTCGCGATTCCTTTGACTCCCGCTTATCGAAAAGGTGATGATTTTTTTTAGAACACAGAAAAATATAAAAAAACATTTTATCATTCGCGTTTATAGAGCTTGCAAGCGATGTTGCCATTAATATTTATTTACAACAAAGTCTGATGAAATCAGCAACACAAGGAATTGAGCAGGAAAAAAATTAACGCATTTTAGTTTGTCGACTGGACATTGTTTTTTTTATATTTATCAAAGATTATATAGATTTACAATGTAGAATGAAGATAACCACAATATTTAATGGCACTTTAGGTGTTAGTACATCCGGGATTTAGCTTTTACAAGCAAACACGTCTTTGTACTCAAAAGATCTGAAGAGGTACTAGACAATTTTGTTATCGTTAAAACTATTTTTATACTATAACAAATAAAAAATCGAATATATAGTTGTCGAAATGAGAAAAAGAAATTAGTTTGAATTCGAATAACGTGTTCGATGAGTACTGCCATTGATCAATCAAAAATGAGAGATCGTTACGAAAGCATTGTTTGTATGGTAAAAGGACTATGAGCCATGTATCTGAACTAATTATAATGTGATTGAGAAGTGCAGAGTGTATTCCTTGATTCCGACATCACCCAGTACCGCCCACGAGTGATATTAACCCATAGTAATTCTGATAACGTGCGACTTACGCCGTCATAGTTATATGGTAGCTAGAACAAAAGCTTGTTTAACTATTATCGCGCCCTCTTGCCTAAAGAGGATTGGCACACTACTACTCCTTAATGCATCCGTCTTACGTCGTATATGTAACACTTTTTTCTATATTTAAAAACTAGGTGTTGCTCGACGCGCGGATTTAAAAAATATAGCCTATGTTACTCGGGGATAATGTAGCTTACTAACGGTTAAAGTATTTTTGAAATCAGTCCTGTATTTTTTGAGTTATTTCAATACATACAAAAATACAAACTTTCCCCTTTATAATATTAGTATGGATTACTACATTTTATTATGTAACTTTTATATTTCGAAGCCTATTTGTGACCGTCTCGACGTGGTACGTACAGTTTTAGTGGCCAGTGAGAAAAACGGCGCACTAAACTGAGCAGTAAATAAATTAACGACGCATTTTATTTGGAGCGATCGTAAAACACTCGATGACTCTGACTGTCCCTCTTAAAATAATAGACTACAAGATACTAAAATAAAATATAGATGTTTCTTCATCACCAGCTCACTATACGTCCCCACTGAGGGTCTCGGAGCCTAACCCTAAGGGGTGATAGGGCCATGGTCAACCACGCTGGCCCAGTGCGACTTCACACATATCTTTGAATATCTTCGCCGATATGTTCAGGTTGCATCACGATGTTTTCCTTCACCGTAAGAGCGACGGGTATATGAAATTCGAAATCGAAAAACACATTGGTACATGGCATGACTTAAACTCGGGACCTGCAGGTTACAAGTTAAGAGCTTAACCCCTGGGCCACCGATGCTCTTATGTTTCTTAAAACAATGAAATTAACACTTATTGAAGCATTTGCATCTTAAGTCGGTTAACATTCATCTATCCTTTTGTTTTCACAAATTAATAAATTTCAAGCATCGAAAAAGTCTGATTTTTATGTGTAAAGTCACGCAAAACGCGCTAGTCCTGAAGTTACGGAAAATGGAGCCTATCATGGGTCGAACCTTAAATTACCTTTTTTAAGTCTGATTTTTTTAACTATTCGTCAATTAAATTTTTTGTTTACATAACTAATTAATAAAACGTGAAAAGTCGTCAAACAGCGGTTCATACTACTTCAGATTACTATCAGGCTAAGGTCAGACCTTTGGGGTCAAAACAATTAATAAAGTTTGAAAATACTGGGTGACGCCCGCGCCGCGCCGATAAACTGTTCACAACAATAATACACATATTTATTACATATCGATTTACAACTGATTTTTAATTATAACTTTACTAGCTGTCGCGAACGACACCGTCCGTGAAATATTAAAAAAAAACTTAGCCTATGTGTTCTTCTAAACTGTCTTCTAAATCTATACCAAACACCAAGATTCGTTAGGCCTCGGAGATACCTTCAAACATCCGTACATCGTTACTTTCTTATTTACAATATTACTAGGATATTAGTTACATTATTTCCACGTATCATTGAATCGGGGAATAACCTAATAACGTTCAAAATTTTAACGCAAACATACTATTACATTTCGACAGAAAAATTACAAAGCAAACCATTTACCTTTTATTTAAAACAATGATTAGAAAGGGTGTTATCAAAGCGAAGCAAGGGTTAAAATAATTACTGTTCTTCGTAAAAATACGCCACATAATAAGCACTTACTACCCCGTTTACGATAATTATAGTTTTATTTTTTTAAAACAAATTAATACTACAAATACGATATAATTATGTATTATTTAATTAATTAGTAGTATTTAACCGACGAAAAACACGACCACTATTCATAAAACAAGATCAATATTTCATAAGAAAGCAAAAGTTAAAAGTTATCTGTTCAATATTTACTTAAATAAGAGTAAGATAGCTATTAAGCATAAGGTGCAGAATATTTTCTTCTGATAATCTGATAGATCAAGACGTCAATACAAGATTGACTTTTTTATAAAAGAAGGGGGCAAACGAGCAGCGGAAACAATGAGGTGGACAACAACGCTCATGGACATTTGCAACACTAAAGGAACTGCAAACGCGATGACGGCTTTTGAAAAAGAGACAGGCTCGCTTCTTGAAGGACCCTAAGTCGTACTGGTTTGGAAATACCAAAGATAGGCTGTTACACATCGCTGCTGTGCGTGGCAGGAAATTCCTAGAGATATTTCCGTGTACATCTCCAACTGACAGCTACGTGCCACAATTAACTGCGAATTCTTCTACAGACTGGAGTCTAGACCCAATACGAGCGAAGTGTTGATAAAGCCTTAAACATCTAGACTAGACAAAAATAACTCTAGACTAGAGGGTTTCCTCACAATAAATTCCACTAGGTCACAGTACCACGTCAATTGGCAAGTGACAACTATTGGCATGAGCCAAAGCCTGTCACTTGGTCACACATGTCCCAAGACCTGTCATCCCAGCTATATGCATCCGGTTGCGCAACGACATCTATCGATAAACAGTTTAAGCTTGTCATCTGATGCTATCATAACACACCAATCACTTTTACTCTACATTGCTATGCACTATGAAAATAATTGCTCTAATAAATAGAGAAATAAAAAGTATATAATATGCCTCAAGTTTTCACAAATAGAAAAGCTTTCTTTAAATGAAAGAATTGTTAAAATTGGTTACTTAGTTTCCGCGTTTATCCGGAACAAATAATAACACTTGAATTGTAGAATGAACTGATTTTCTTCTGGCTTGTAATTAAACGATAACCAAAAATAATAATTTTGATCTCCAAAATAAATATTTTTTATCAACAAAAAAAAGTAAATCATCACCTAAATTCGATGCACATTTTATATAAAAACTACCACCAAAATATTTGTAGTCTTTCAATCAAAATAGAAAAAATATCATCAAAAAAATCATTTTGCCATCAAAAATAATAAAGTTGCACCTAATTTATAACCTCAATTTAATGCAAAACTTCAGTCAAATTTGTTAAAAAATGTTGTACTAAAAAAGTAAACTATACTCAAATTAAATTATTGTTCACTTATTTTATTATTTTAGTATCTAATTAAGCTGTTATGTGAGTGGGAGTAACTTAAGGGGCATTTCACGTCGAGCGGTCAACGAATGCGCGCAGATTCCAAATCTTGTTAATTTTAAATGAAAATAAAGTAAATAGGTATCGGAATTTGAGAGTAAACATGTGATGTTCTTGTTATCTTATTTTCTATAGATATATTGTGTTAAATGTTAATGTTATGTTAATGTTAATACTAAATGTTAACATTAAACAACATTGGAATTTCACACTTTTAGCACCTTTTCTTAATAATTCACTATTCTTGTCGGTAAAAGTAATGAAATAAAAAATGAAAAATATATTTCAGTAACACTTTACAGTAGGGAATCGTCCTGAATTTTCGTTAAAATTGTTTTAAATAATAGGAAATGTTCTCATTTACATTATTTCAAACATAATTTTAGGGTCATAATTAATTTTAAAGATAAAAAAATACACTTTTCCTTTTTTACTTTCGCTTATTGTTCTTTTTTTAACGTTATTAAAAATGTTCAACCCAACATAACCTTGTTTTTCGATTTTTTAAATGTTCTAAACTTAACCTAACCTATGCAGTTTGTTCTTTGTTGTTTATTCCTTTTTTCGGTACGAAGTTTGCAGTATTAATAACAAGGGCTAAATGTGATTAATTGATCACTTTTCAATTTGCTATTTATCAATAATAGTTAAAGATTATAAATAATTTTAAATTAATTGCTATTAGCGTAACCTACCTATTTATAAAAGAGTAAACTGACTCAACTATCAACCCACAGTCAAAAGTACTGAGTCTAGAGACTTGAAATTTTACGCGGGAGTTTCTGTTACTACGTAGGCGAGCACTAAGAAAGATTTTACGAAATCAAACCCCGTAGGTTCCGAAATGGCACTCCAAAGTTTGTATTGTAAGAATTAAGATAAATACTTTTGAAAACAAATAAAATGCAGACGAAATATTGTTTTGAACTTTTTAACTCCACGCGGGCGAAGTGGCTGGCGAGCCCTAGTTTATTATAAATTTTAAATGTGTTTTTATCTATATGACTTGAAGTAAACATTTCGAGCTGGATTTTGCTTAACTTAGTAATCCAGTAATAATATGTACAAAGTTATAATAAAAGATTTAAAAAAATGATCAAAGAAAACATTATTTTTGCGTGCGTCCGCGCGGGGTAGTGACGGGTGGGAGGCGCATTAAATTCGCAAAATACTAATTTGGCATTATTATACTTTATTTGGTTATACGCATACATTTTTAGGCGATCTTAGTGATAAATTAGGTTATAAAAGCACAAAAATTTGGTAATCAAAATTAGGTGCTAATTTATTAATTTTGATGTGAAAATATTTTTTCTGAAGGAAGCGTGATTTAAATAGGTCGACGAATTGTAATTTAGAGTATCATATGTTTGGTACAGTTTTATTTTTTTTGTTCTTATTATATTTATTTTGAGTAAATCAATTTGGTGTTACGTTTATTTTTTTTGGTGGTCGTTTTATATTTTCCCTTTTCTTCTTAAAATGTTATAAAGTGTAACATTGTAACTCTTAAAACTAATTTCGACCTAATCTTCCTGACATCTCCCTGCCCTCTTACATTATTCTGTCCATTTTCCTATGAAGGGTCGACACAGTATGTACTACACCTCCATATTTCCCTATCAGCCGTCATATCTGAATTCACCCTTATTTTCAGAAATTTTCTTTCACTCATATTTTACATACTTTCTTTGTCCTTCCACTACCTTTGTAACAATTCACATTTGTCCAAATCTTCTATTTAAACTAAATTAGTAATTACAATATAAAGTTAGAGACAGTGTTTACAATATAATTATGTTAAGGACAGTGTTTATGTTAAAGTTATTAGTTCTAACAACTTCTAACTACTAAGTGCGCAATAAAATGAGATATTGATAAATTATTACGTGCCGATATCGCAATATCAATTCTACGCACTACGCTACACGCGTAACACTTATAGTGCACTCCGGCTTTGTCTATAAGGGCGTTCGTAGACAAGACTAGTCTCCAAGCTTGCACGGTAACTTTTCATATGCTTCGTTGATTTTATTGCGTAATCTGCCTCGAGTCTAAATTCACAGTTATGAGTCGCTTTGTGTACGAAGGACCTAATAATCGCATTATAAAACAAGTCTCTTATATGAGTGGAGTGGACAGAGATAGTAACAATTATATAATTATAGCATCAAGAAGAACAAGTCTGTCATAATATAAATATAACTTTTATGAACAAGTTATAGCTGCATATGCAACCTTTATTGAACATCAACTATGTTTGTCTTCAAGTCATCTTTGTTTATTAACATAGAAGATAAACTCTCCCTAGTCTAGTCTAGACACAAAGAAAACAATCACTACATTAACTACAGAGCAAACTAATGTTTAACAGTTTTTCCTGTAAACAAAAATGTACATGAGAACTGAACACAGATAAGCGAAAAACCTCTATAAGCCGAATCATTCTATGGTCCCGACAAGCTACCTCCATAAGCGAGAAAAGCTAGACGAATATTGCGGTCCCTTTGACTCTCGTTTATCCAATTACGACAGTACTCAACAACAATCAGACCCTAAAACTATCAACATTGCTTACAATATAACAAAAACAAACATACAAGACAGTACAATATAAACATTGTTATTGTAATGCATGTCCAGTCCCGACCTGCGACCTCCGCGTCTGAGATACCGACTATCTGACATACTCAAAATAACAATCAATTATAATTAATGAAAGTTAACAACGTAAATATTATCATTACTGATAATACAAGACGAGCTATGTTTCCGTACACTATTTTATTATAATAAAAAATACGAATAACAAACGTAAACTACGACTTAAGCCTTGTACGCACCAAGATAGTATAGTACCAAGTATCCGAACAAAGGATTTACTCTATTCTACTAAAATGTTACTGTCCGGATACATTTAGTTACTAAATTTCTATCCTAGTGCGTACGTTTACGCTTGAACGAGTTCGAACAGTAGTAAATTCTTTGTTCGGATAAATGCTACTTGCTACTCGACTAAAATACTATATTGGTGCCAACAAGGCTTTAGGGTCCTTTAAGAAGCAAGCCTATTTATTCCTTAAATGCCGGCAACGCATTTGAGGTTCCAAATGTCCATGGCCGTCGAAGATCACCTCGGTGATCAAACCGCTCGTTTGCCCCCTTCTCTTATAAAAAAAGACAATATCGTCTGGCTTTAGGCTTTAGACAAACTCACTATTTAATAAGACTAGAAAACTTTTCTTATAAAGTTGTGGTAATTTAGTGTCCTCTACAAGTGAATTTTATAAGGATTATAAAGTCGACAAGTCTAAACTAACTAAGCAATACAAAAAAACTTTATAAAATTGTAACATTTGCTAGAGTGATTCGTTACTGGGAAACTTTTTAATTACTATACTTTTTCTGTGATTTAAGATCTAATAATTTGAACTAAATGTTTTATATTTTAGATGAGTGTGTGCGTGCGTAATAGAGTGCCGTGGGCTCAGCGGTTGCAAGTCGGTCGAGGTCGGTCGCTTGTTCGAGAGCAAATTACACAAAATACAATGTACTGACCGGTGACACATTAGTTGACGTTCTTTAAAGTTTTGTTTCCGTATTGGTTATAAATCATAATGTAAAACGCTAGTTTAATAATAGTACAGGGTAATAGTCTAGTGTTCCGAGACAATCGGGCACTTCGCGTGAAACGACACGTAAGCCGCGGGTCAAAGTTGTCTTGATACCAGCCCACGATAGATACTCTTTGACCACTGACTCATACCACTACAAAACATTCCAGATTTAACATAAAAGACACGTGTCAAAGATTATTACAAGATATCGAATATGATAGGGTTTTTACTCAACACGATTACGCTCGTAATCTAGAGGGATAGGCAAAGACCACGGTGTACTACTTGGCGTGGTCCTGTCTCCTGACATACCTCTTTCGTTACTTTATTTTCTGATAGATAGGGAAATAGTTATGTAATATTTTACCGATTTTAAAACTGGACGTAAGGATGAACTTTATGTACCTACTAAATAATCGGTGTTTCTTTGAAAGACCAAGAATCAGCGTATGGTTCAAAAATTACAAGTCTATGAAATAAAAACTTAGTAAAATACTCGATATATTTTAAGGTAAACAAGATTTATAATTAATACGTTAAACGACGTTTAATGATGTAAGTAAATCTATAAAGATATTTCAATTAATAAATGGTGTCTGATGCAATTAAATGCAAGTTGCGAGTATAGTTAAATGATAAATAAAAATATAGATAAATAAAGTTTTAAGTGACAGACTTTTATAACAATCTATTTTGACATTTATTTTATATTATAAAGTGGCAAACGAGCAAGCGGCCACCTTAATTAGCTGAAATAGCGAAGCGACCGCTGCCCATAGACATCTGCAATTGCAGTCGCGTAGCCTACCCTTAATCTAGTGAAGAGGAGATACAGCAACATGATAATTCCTCTTCCTATACGTCCACTCCCCCGCCAAATCTACTTCCCTTCCCATCATTTCCTTGTAAGAAAAGGATAGGAAGGAAAAGTAGACTAAAATTAAAATTCTCGATTTGAAAAATGTGGTTTAAAATCTCACATCCTCTATTCGGACGTTTGCTAAGCAGTTTTTGCACATATAGTCATGAATATTTTTGCGGTATTTCCATAAAGAATCTATGTGTATTGATCCAAGAATATTTGTGCCCGCTCATCGCTCACAGCTTGTGCCGTGATGCGAGTCAAATTAGAGTGGTCTTCGCCTAACACGGATCAGTATACAGTCTCGTATTTACGATAATGACCAATTGTTGACCATGTATGGAAGACGTTTCGACCTCATTACATTTGATGTATGGTGACTTTATTCATACATCTTTACTATTCGTTTTGTTAACAATTTTGAGACAATTATTTCAATAATGTTTAATTGAGGAAAAAAGGGTAAACAGACCTGTGAATCTTTATATTTTTTTCATTTCATTGGAAAACAAATAGGATACTTTACGGTTTAACTTACAAAAAAATGTAGTATACCAAGCTATTAGGGAATTACTTTTTTAATTTATCTAACTATTAGAAAAGCGTCATATTTCCGCGAAATTATCGTAAATATAAAGTGATCAAAATCAAAGATAAGTGGTTCAGGAAGTGTATCACTTTGTGTTGGGATCATTTGAGTCATGTTACAAATATTGCTCGCGCCGAAATAGCTTAGTGTAAGCGGCGGCGGTAAACAAAACCGCGCTGCAACGCTTGTGTTTAACCACGATCCTTGCCAGCTACCTGGGTAACGTATTGAGCTTTTGGGACCCAAGAGAAAATCAATTATTTAACTTTCGAGTGGTTTTTGGAGATAAATTAAACATTTTATAGATGTAGGTATAGAATAAAAGTACATTAACGTTTTGTAAGTATTATAAGCGTTAAGAATACTCATGGATTTAAGAATTAGGTTGATGCTTTATAATTGATCTTGGTAACAGGAAGTTTAACAGTAAACTGTATAGAAGTATATAACTCATATTTTAAAAAATAAAACACCCTATACATCTTCAAGTATCTGCTAGCAATAACATCATTGAGTTAAATAAAAACGAAACATGCTTATATCTAAAATATTATGGATTATACAAAGATATATATCTGTACATAAATGATGCATTTAAAAAACTATTTGCACAAGTGTATCACTATATAAAAAGAAACAACATTTATCTAGTCATGGATAATTTTACCCACGCAGTGTCCCATGGACGTAGCAAATAAAAAAACATTAATATGGTGCTGTAAATGTAATAAAAACTTATATCTTCAGAGTCAATGACATAGTTATTATTTTATGGCAACACATGTTTGTTTCAGCCAGTGGCTAATTTAAAAATAAATAACATACATACTAGAAGTATAATAAAGCATATAATAATGAAAACTGTTAAAAATGAACTATCCAAAACAAAAAAATTGGGATTTTTTTCGAAATAAAATTTCACAAAAATCTTGATAAAAATAACTTATAAATACTGTGATATAAATAAGGTGGCAACATTAAAATAAATTATAGATTAAAATAAAATTATATAATACCATAGACAGAGAAAAAAAAAAGAAGGACTCATTTCCGTGTCTTGTAAAAGAATGTGATAGAATGCTATCTTCTGTTTCACCCCGCTTGCCGGTTTTTTATATGGCAGCACTTCAATATGACAAAAATGCCTTTTTTGTCAGCGTTTTATTACCATTTTTTAATTGTGACCTATTAGTACAATGTCACTTCACCTAAACATGGTGCATCGTAGTGTTTTGTCCCTTTCGGTGACACGCTGGCCAGCGGTCTTAATATATTGATAGTCTAAGTATAATACGCATAAGCCTGAAGGTATAATCATAAACTGTAATTCAAAAGGAATAGACTGTATGTATGCTGACAGACTAATGAGTGGAATAATATAGATACATTGTGTCAATCAGCATATATCCTTGATCTAAATAATATATCAATGGCATATGTATGTCAATTATCAATTTCTGATCACTCTGTTACCAACTAATTGGCTAAGACAGAGAAATTACGAGGGTAGAATATCTCAAAATAATTTAATACTTAATAGACTTGTATTAAGTTTAGCAGGAGTTCTCAACCTTTTCTAGTCTGGGACAAATTTCATTAAAATTCATTAGGGTTCTTTTTGTTTTATGATAACAGATTACTGGTAGGAAATCACTTAGCTATAGAATAGTTGAGAATAATAAACTTTATCATACTAACATTTGTGATAATCTTTTTAATCTTTAATAGTACAATACTTGGAATAGATTTTAAACAGTATTAGATTACAAGAAAAGTGAGACAGGCACACATAGAAAGAGATAGAGAAATACTAGAAGTGTACAAATCAAAAATATTACTAAATATTAATACTGAAAAATAGTTAATCTCAATAATTTGAAAATATGTTAAATAAAGTAGTGCAATAGATGAAGAGGTTAGTAACCTGTAACATAACTTTATTTTTTTCTTTTAAAAAGATTTTAATAAATCACCTATTACATAGTTTATGTTTAGTATTTAATATGACAGAAAACATTCCCTGTCTACCCACAGTTTGTTCAATAATTTGTAAGATAAGTTTGAGTGATATTTTATAATAATTAGAAACACTTACATAAATGAATTTTGAAAAATTACTTATTACTCACATTATCTGATAAATAAATGTGCTATGTAATGGAAAGAGAAATTCCAGTCAGACAAATAATTCATTATTTCAAACCTATTAAAAAACTAATGGTAGTTTCCATTTAAATATGTTGTGTTTTATATTTTTGTCCTTTTGCGAGTATTAAAAAAACGTTTGGCGTCTCTATAAAAAGTATAGTCAGCCGACAGCATAAGGCGCAAGATCGGATCCGTGCGACGTACGCGCCGTACTCGAGTAAATAAACAAATTACATTGTAAACATTCAACGTGAACAGAACATAAAAACGGCAATTCGCGATCTAAAACGGACAACGCGAGGATAAAACGAGCCCAACTTAGTTTATACTGCCCCATCCAGCGAAATGGACAAAAAATGCACTGGCTCCATTCGATACATTCCTTGCTATTTCGCATTTTTGGCGCAAAATTGTTCTCAGCTTAGAACGTCTATAAGTTTACCTGTTTACAGCGATAGAGAGTGAGTGAATGTAAACAAATCCTGAAACAATTCAGCTTCGAGACCAAAATCGTATCACAATGGAGAGCACATTTGACAATCGAGTGTGTGATCAAAACATAGCCTTTTGAAGCCCTTGCGCTGAAGATAAGGGAGGCTCGGCGATTCTAACACAAACATTAGAGATCCAGTAACTATACTAAGTAGTTTTTGAAAGCAACAATGCTTATTTTCGAACGCTTTTAGCGAGATTATTATTCGGTTTAGACACTGAAAATGGCATAACACGCGAACACTTTGATCGAATTTCACACTGAAACACTTCACTATATCGCGACACTTTGTTTGAGGAACGCGAGACAGGCCTCGGTATGCATTTTTTCACTCACCTTGTTGTTTATTTGCTATTTTATTAAAACAGTTTTGAAAAACTTCATATAAATGCATAGGCTCGTCATCGCTCGTCGCCATTTTGGAATTTACTGTCCAAATAAACCATTGACAATATAGAAAGAACCATTAACAATGAATGCGTTCGAAAATATTTGACACTTAAACAAGTTTAGAAATTAAAGTCAAATGCTGTTGTAAAATAAAATTCCAAATTAAACTAAGACAACAATTTCTAAAATACAGTATAAGCTCATTCACCAATAGCTTATTTTCGATGTTTACTTTAATTTCACTACTAACCCAAAGAGGTCATAAAAAGTGAGATGTTCGCCATGTTTTGCTATGAACTGACGTAAGAAAAGCCTAACTTACAAAATTTTGGAGTGCACTTCAAAAAAAGGGAAATAATAACTATCTACATGTAACATGTTTTCATTGAATTCCATAAACACCCAAAACCAGGTAAAATTTAACATAAAATTGCATATATTCCGTAAAATTTTAATGTAAAATTTGTTTGTCATAACCTGTGTTGTTGCAGATTCTTATTAGCTTTAGTCAGCTGTCGTCACGTTATTCATGTATATTCAAGCAAAAGAAGCACAACAACAGTAAAAACAAACATGTAAAGAGCATAGAAGCCGCCCCTGGATTTTACAAAGCCACATTATGTCCTGAAAGTCTAGAAGAAGCCGTAAACAATTTTGATAAAAATGTTATAAAAGACATGGGTAAAATTAACTTAAGATCTCTTAGAACAGTTACGGCTCCGTGTAAAAATTCCGTCAAAAGCTTCATACAATTGAGTTCTGCAAAAAAAGTTTCACATATATCAGGAGAGTCTTTTGAGAAGAACAAAAATGGTTGGACAAGTGTACCCCGTGTGCCAACTTTGACAGTAGATTTTCGCGGTAAAAGCCCGAGATTAACGTTCACCGATAACTTTGTTGGATTATTTGCAAATGGAATGCGCAATGATGTGTTCAAATACAAAATACAGGTTCGGAATTTTAAAACAGAGCGAAGTATCCATGCAGACTTGAAACGTAACCCTAATCTCATCAATAGACTGCGTAAGTTATTCGGTCAGTATTATTAACAATTTTTCGCAGTGTTAGTGATAATAAATCATACATTACATACATTGACTGGTCAATGGAAAGTTTTAGTTTATAAGTAAAAAGTTGCATTATTGAAGTAAAACTAAAAAATACAAAATGGAATCTGCTAAAGCTTACATCTTCAGTGCCTCAACTTTCCTTGCAAGTACAATTTTTTTTAAAGTAGCACAGGACATGGCAACCCCATTTTTAACATGGCAACAATAATTAAAATAGGCAACTTACATAACTTAATAATGTACCGGGCAACTTACCATCCATTACCTTGGTGTTCCCGCTGCTTGTTTGCCAGTCTCTTATAAGTGGGAATAAAGCTTAAAATCATTTGTGAATTATTTCATGTGAAATTTCTATGATTTCCTAGGGTTAAATGTTAGTGATGGAGCAGAGAAACAGCAGCACACTAACATGGGGCCCGAAGTGGCTCCTCGCCTGGAGAAGCTTCTCACCGAGGACCAGCTCCTCACCAACCATCAGAAGGATAAGATTAAGATAGCATTTGCGGAGGGATATCTTGCAGGTATGCATTATTTTGTCTAATACAAGATACTAGTACTAGTTGAAATGTAAAAATTTGAGGGCCTAGCTCGAAAATTTTGCAAGAAAATATTTTTTTCAATATCAACAAAATATTATGTTGTGCAGCGCCCCTATTGGTCGGAAAATAGACCAACAAATGTCAATTTTTTTCTATATTGGTATAAATATTTTGTCCCTTTTATACTAGACACTCTGATTAGGGGTGAGGGTTGAACTCAAAACTCAATATTAAATTCATTATTACTTGTTAATAGTATCTTTTATTGATATCTTTTATCTCTTTACATACATCAAAAACAATTATAACCCTATGGCTACATTAGACCAATGTCGCGCAAAAAATGACCTTACGACGAAGCAAAATCTCCGTTTTTTACGCGAACTCGGTCTAATGAAGCCGTACGGTAATGGGAATAAGAATTTATTGTCTATTTTTATATTCCAGGTTCACATCCAGAAAACGCGCGTACTTCAAAAGGCTCTAAGTACTTGAAGCTGGTGCAGCAGCTGCTCACCATCGTGCTGTTCCTGGCCATCTTCGTCAGCCTCATGGCTTCTGTCAGCGGCACCGTATTCCGGTATACATACTAAATATAACTTTGAATACAATGTTTTTTATACAATTTTGATACTTAATTGTCTCACTCACAGATCAGTGGTTCCCTTAGTGTAGAATTAGTATAAGAAATTAATGGCTGTTTTCACGAACAATCCCTAAATTTTAGGTAACCCTTAATACATTTCAAATGTCACCTAACACTACTTTTGTTTTCACCAATAGTTAAGTGTCACTTTAGATATCTAACAAATTTAGGTATGAGTTAGATTTAGGGAGGCCCTTACGTAAAAAGACACCTATCTAAAACTACTTTAGGGGTATGTTGGTGAAAACGGGCATTAGTTGCTTAAAGTAGATTTAGTATTAGAAATTTATAATTAACGTAATGGTAGATACTAAAAAAAACAATAAGATTTCTTTGTAATTTTAATTAACTTGTGTGGTAAATAGTAAGTATGTAAAAATATAATGAGCAGGAATGTGACCAACATGCGCAGGATCCAGCTCGGCAACCAGGTGGAGGTGGATCCCGAGGACATCAATGTCACCTTCGATGATGTCAAGGGAGCTGACGAAGCTAAGCAGGAACTCAAGGATGTGGTCAGTGGTTACTGGCATTGTAGGCTATTTGGTTCGCGCAGATTAAAAAAATGTAGCAAATTTAAAAAAAAAAATCAAAATCGGACTAGTAGTTTTTGCTGTATATTGTATATTCAAAAATACAAACCTTTTTATACTAGTACTAGTTATCGTCTGTGACTCCGTCTGTGCGGTGCTAAAAAAGCATAGTAAATAGCCTTCTGGAAAAACTCCCAGACTGTTTTCTACATTTATACCAAAATTTTGTCTAGATCCGAAAAGCCGTGTCGAAGATACCTTCAAACAAACATCTATTCATTCTCCGTAACTCTGTTTATAATAGTAAATGCATATTTCCAGGTGGAATTCCTAAAGTCCCCGGAGAAGTTCTCCTCCCTGGGGGGTAAACTGCCTAAGGGTGTGCTGCTGGTGGGTCCGCCGGGCACGGGCAAGACGCTGCTGGCGCGCGCGGTGGCGGGCGAGGCCAGGGTGCCCTTCTTCCACGCCGCGGGCCCGGAGTTCGACGAGATCCTGGTGGGGCAGGGCGCGCGACGCGTGAGGGATCTATTCAGTGAGTACATACTCTGGGGCAGGACATTTTTTTTTATAACTAGGGCTTCATTACACCGAGTTCGCGATAAAAACAGACTAACGCCGTTTTTATCGCAAACTTGGTCTAATGCAGCCGTATTATAATTCAAAAGGAGAAAAGGAAACTCCTGGTGACTGAACACAAAAATCACTTGATAATATGATATTAATTTTAATAAAAAATAAGAAAATATTCGTCGCATCAGCAATTTTGTACATTTGCTCGCCTACTCGGTCCAAATAGCAATAACACATGTATATCTACAAATTTTGTTACTTATTATCTATACTATATTGTTGATAGTCTCTCAAATTATAATGTTTTTGTATATATTTCGGCACTAACAGTATAATTTCACAGAAGCGGCGAAGGAGCGAGCGCCGTGCGTTATATTCATAGACGAGATAGACTCCGTGGGCGCCAAGAGGACCAACAGCGTGCTGCATCCCTACGCCAACCAGGTCTGATGCTCGAGTACCTTATAGAAGACAAACAGTATATTTATTTAATTAATTAATGTAATAATTCTTATGCCACGGTTTCATAAGACCGAATTCGCGATAAAAATTGAGATTTTGCTTCGGCGTGAGTTTACGCGAACTCGGTCTAATGAAGCCGAGGCATTAGAACTATAAAGTCTGATATTCTGAAATAATTAGTGAATAAAACCAAATATTGATTTACACGATAGAAAAATTAACGTATATTTTGAGAATTGGTTTTATTTTAATAATAATTGAAAAGATATCTTTAAGATATTGTATATATTTTTCTATAACTTATTAAGATTATGTAATTTAATCTAGCAATTATCGGCTTCATTAGACTGTGTTCGCGATAAACACAGATTTACGAAACAAAATCTCTGTATTTTTATTGCGAACTCTGTCTAATGAAGCTGAAGCTTAAGACAATAAGATTATTCATACATTCAAGATGATTTATTTAAATTGTTATATTGCAGACGATCAACCAGCTGCTGTCAGAGATGGACGGGTTCCATCAGAACGAGGGTGTGATAGTGCTGGGCGCCACCAACCGCCGCGACGACCTCGACCAGGCGCTGCTGCGTCCCGGACGCTTCGACGTCGAGGTCTATATACTATATACTAGGAGTAACCTCATCATCACCAGCTCCATCGTTCCTCAAAGACTTGGAACCTACCATTTGTGACTAGGAGATGTAAAACGCTAGCCCAGCCCAGACTTCACAAAAATCTTTCTCTTCCATTTGACCGCATACAACGTAGAGCGATTCGAATCGTCAACGACCGAGCTCTCACTGATCGGCTCGACACTCTGGCCTTGCAGTAGTGGTAGTGAGAGGAATTGTCCTCTTGCTGTGCGTCTCATCCTCCGAAGATTAAAGTTGGGCATCGCATCTGCAACTGCAGAAGTCTATGGGCAGCGTTCGCTTCGCTGTTTCAGCGAGTCCACGTGGCTGTTTGCTCGTTTGCCAATTTGTAATGTAAAAAAAAATGTCTTATGTCCAAATTATATGTAACACTATTAATAGCAAATAGGTTTCAAAGTATGTATGTATGTCTGCAGGTGTCAGTACCGACGCCGGACTACGGCGGCCGCGTGGAGATCCTCCGCCTGTACGTGGCGCGCGTCGCCGCGCAGCCCGAGGTGGACGTGGAGGCTCTCGCGCGCGGCACCACCGGCTTCACCGGCGCCGACCTCGAGAGCATGGTCAACCAGGCCGCGCTCAAGTATGCACCACGCAACCAGCCTTATACCACCGCCTCCGTCACCTAAGGAGCAATATCATTTTATTTATAAATTATAAATAGATTAGAATAGGCAACTAAAAAAAAAGCATTCTAGTTATAATCAAATTATTAATAAAATAAATATATATTGGGCATTGCCAAATGAAACATGAATTTCTTTAAATGCATATATTTTAATAATTAGCAGTGGCATTCGACATTGAAATTGACAGAGAGAGAGAGTGCGAAAGAGAGGGCGACTACGGGAAAAAGTTGCCATTTAAATTTTCATAATTATATCGAATAATATATGTAAAAAAATACTATAAAATGACTTATTAAAGATTTGTGTATTCACGCAAAATACGCAGCCTAGTCGTGGAGTTGCGGAAAATGGAGCTCATTCATGGGTCGAACCTTACCTTACTTAGAATCGACACTTTTTGCTGTGTTTAGATGTAAATGCGCTTGTTGATGTCACTGAAGATTAATTCTAGGTATAATTTATTTTGTTTATTGTGTTTAGGGCAGCGGTGGAGGGTGCGCAGACGGTGGGCATGGCGCACCTGGAGGAGGCGCGCGACAAGCTGCTGATGGGTCCGGCGCGCCGCTCCAGGCTGCCTGACGACGAGGCGAATGCCATCACCGCCTGCCACGAGGGTGGACACGCCATCGTCGCATATTATACCAAGGTGCGCACACAGCACACAGCAACATAACAAAAGTGACGTAACAACACAACCCTAATGATGTAACAAACTGTAAACAAAGCACGGAACAAAAAAAAACCTTAAATGTCAAGTATTGAAATTTCACCAAGAACTTTCGAATTGATTTGATTAAATATAATGCCTCGTTTTTATTAAACCAAAATCGCGATAAAAATCTAAGATTTTGCTTCAGCGTTGGTCCATTTTTATCGCGAACTAGGTGTAATGAAGCCCGGGCATAAAAGAAGTACTCAATGCAGGACTCATTTTTAATTTTGTACTATTTCTATAAAGCCGACACTATGTTGCTATGCGTTTTTTTTTGTATGTGTGGCAATAGATATATTTTTCTTTATTACGTCAACAAAATCTCTTATCCTATGGTTTCATTAGACCGATGTTGCGCAAAAAACGGCCTTACGCCGAAGCAAAATCTCCGCTTTTATCGCGAACTTGATGTAATGAAGCCGTAGGGAACACATAATGTTGTTTCAGGACGCGCACCCGCTGCACAAGGTGACGATCATCCCGCGCGGGCCGTCGCTCGGCCACACCGCGTACATCCCCGCCAAGGAGCGCTACCACGTCACCAAGCAGCAGCTCCTCGCCATGATGGACACCATGATGGGCGGCCGCGCGGCCGAGGAGCTGGTCTTCGGACCTGACAAGATCACATCGGGTAATATCACAATTCTACCTTCCGCGTCTTCTACACTACGATTTTTATGTTTGTCCCTATATATGCTTGAATCTTTTAAACTACGCAACGCATTGTAATGCGGTTTTTGATAGATAGAGTGAATCATAAAGAAGGTTTTTATGTATAATACGCTAGCTAACCGCCCCGGCTTCGCTCGGGTACAATGCTAATACTAAATACACTACAGTAAAACTATAAACGTCCAACGGGCGGGTCGCTAGTATAGTATAAAACAAAGTCGCTTTCTCTGTCCCTATATCCCTATGTATGCTTAAATCTTTAAAACTACGCAACGGATTTTGATGCATTTTTTTTAAACATGCATACAATTTAAATGTATGAAACTGACATTGACATTCAATAAAATCATGTGATTGTCACGTGTGAGATATCGTACGTCAATGTCAGTTTCATACAAATTTGTCGATTCCATCAGCGAGCCCACTGTTGTTAATAAATTAAAAAAAAACTTGAAATGCATAAAAATGTTAGTTAAAATGAGTCCGTGGTGTCCAGGAGGGTCATCGGACTTGAAGCAGGCGACGTCTATCGCGTGCCACATGGTGCGCGAGTGGGGCATGAGCGAGAAGGTGGGGCTGCGCGCGCTGGAGCCCCCGCGCGGCGCGCTCGCCCCCGCAGAGACCATCGGACCCTACACCAACGAGCTGGTGAGTACCATCCTAGGAGACGATAGGAAAGGGGAAGTGGAAATATCCTCTTTCTGTGTTTAAAGGAAGTTCCTTCCTCTACTAGTTTAAGGTAATGTAACATACAACGAATTTTAAATTCTTGTAAACCAGTATCCTTTATCCGATTTTTAAGTTTGTATAATAAAATAAATTGAAATAGGCAATCTATCTGTAATGCTTCGCCTTTATTAGACCGAATACCCGATAAAAACTGAGATTTTACTTCGACGTTTTTGGCAAACTTGGTGTAATGTTGCCGCGGTTTAAAGGCAGATGACGAGGAGCAGCAAGGTTTTAGCTCTCGTTTGCACCATAATAATTATAATATTTTTACCGTTTTCGGTTGTTTAGAAGGGAGCAGTTCCTCCTCTCTGGTGATGCTCACGTTGTGTGTGTGTGCAGGTGGATGGTGAGATAAAGAAGCTGCTATCGGAGAGCTACGAGCGCGCGAAGGCGATCCTGCGCGCGCACGCCAAGGAGCACAAGGCGCTCTCAGATGCCCTGCTCAAGTAATACATCGCACTATGATTACTGCCTACCCCTCATTTAGAGTCCCCCCTTATGTTCTCTAATCTGGATAAAGTTTTTAATGATTTTAGATTAAATATTTGCAAATAGGTAGGCGTTTCCATGTTATTGCAATAACTCCAAAACTAGTGGACAATTTTTTTACCGTTAATTCTTCACAAAATTCTTTCACCGTTAAAAAGCTATATTATCCCGCGTAACATAGGCTATATTTATTTAATTTCTTGTATACGAAGTCGCGGGCGACTGCTAGTTTGTAATAAATGATTTGTACGTAAGGTACGAGACGCTGGACGCGGATGATATCAAGGCTATAATGAGCGGTGAGAAGCTGAAACGGGACAGGCAGAGCCGGCAGGCCGGCAAGGAGCCCGCGCCCGCCGCCGCCCCGCTGCTCGGCGCCCCGCCCGCCGCGCCGCACCCCGCATAGCGCGGTAACTACACTCTGAACATTACCGGTATACAGTCACACCTGGATAAGTGAGAAAACTATATGAGAGTCATTGTTCAATCCCGAAGTTTTTTCCCCCTAAAAGCTCTATAAGGGAAAAGTCCGTTTCAAATACCTCTATAATGGTCTAAATCTAGGTAAGAGAGAAACCTCTATAAGTGAGAATTATATCGCGGTCCCTTGGACTCTCGCTTATCCAGGTTCGACTACTCACAAAATTCAAAAGAAAAACAGAAATGCTAACCTTCAAAAGTCTTCCATATAATATCTTTAGCCGTTTATTGAAGCCATTGGGTAAAAAAATAACAATTTTTATGTAACTAAACAGTCTAAATAAAAGTCTTCTGTATTAAGGGTAGGCAACGCATCTGCAATTACAGATGTCTATGGGCAGCGGTCGCTTCGCTATTTCAGCGAATGCGGGTGACCGCTTGATCATTTGCCACTTTGTAATATATAAAAAAAAATAGTGTGTTTTTCCTGATTTTACATCTATACTAATATTATAAAGAGAGAAACTTTGTATTTTTGTATGTATTGAAATAACTCAAGAACTACTGGGCCGATTACAAAAATTCTTTCACCATTAGAAAGCTACATTATCCCCGAGTAACATAGGCTATATTATATCAGCGATGGACGAAGTCGCGAGCAACAGCTAGTTATTTTATATTTGTGCTTTTAGACGGGCGCTGACGCAAGGAGACTGCGACATAGTTCCCGGCGCGGAGTCTACATAAAAATAAGTATAACATAGAATTTATCATTTCAAACTAAATTGCAATTCTTATAAGAAATACAATAAAAATGTAAATATTTTTTTTTGTTAAAGAGACATCTCTTTTTTTTTAGTTTAGAATTTCAAATACTTCGATGTAAGCTGTTACCAAAACAAAATTCATTATTTTATTTCCATAATTGTGACTTAAAGGGGATAAAACTGAATAATTTCGATTAAATTTTTAATATGTTTTATTTAAAATAACAATTTATACTAAACAATTAGGATTTGAAAGGTAATAATTATTCACAACTTTTTTATAAGCTAGAAATATTAAATACAATCAACCTCGATAAGCGAGAGGCCAAGGGACCGGCATATTTATCTTTTTTCTCTCTAATCCAAGTTTCTCTCTTATGAAGGTTGTCCGCCGGGACCAGAGAATGTCTCGTTTATCTAGGTGAAACTACATAGTAAAGTCTCATCTTAATGAAGTTACTCAGTTCTATCCCTGAATATTTATTTTATAATTTTTAGCCCAAAATTTAAGTCGGAAACTTATAACTTTGTACGCGCAGTGTTTTTTCACAGCTTTTTTTTTCTGAAATAACTTTCAAGTTAGCGATGTCACAGTATCCAAGTAATGTAGCGAGAACTTAAGTATATAAAATAACTTAAAATTTAACGAAACGCCTTAAATGATACTTATTGAAGAAAAAATTAAAGTACAAAAAAATTATATGAAATGATAAAGTTGTGCTTATAAATCAAACCGTTAGTTATTTAAGCAAAAGAAACATATTTTCCATATGCCTTATTATTTATGGAATTCGAAAAAAATAGAAGCAAATATTAAAATTCAATTTTTAAATACTACCGGGACACTCATATGAAAATAATTTTATATTAAGAAAATATTGTTTTTGTGGGTGTTCCGGGCAGCGGCAACTTGAGGAATGTTCTAATTCATAGTTTTTGGGATATTCGAATTTATATATTTTTTTTAGTTTTAAATAACATTTTGTTTGTAGTTGGATTCTTTATCCCTTAAGCCTTTTTCGCACCGGGATAGTATTTTAGTCGAGTAGCAAGTAGCATTTATCCGAACAAAGGATTTACTACTGTTCGGACTCGTTTAAGCCTAAACCTACGCGCTAGGCTTTAGTAACTAAACGTGTCTAAACAGCAACATTTTAGAAGAATAGATAAGTAAATCCTTTGTCCGGAGACTTGCTACTTGCTACTCGACTAGAATACTATCCTAATGCGTATAAGGCTTTACTGCCATTTGATTGCGTCTGTTTTAACTAATTATTTGATAACATTTGAAAATTCGTTATCTTAAAATATTTTTTAAGACAATGATTTAGTTTATTTTCCTTTTTTTTGAAGTGTTACCAAAAATATTGAAGACTAATGTTTATAACTTTATATGGTTTGCGCCTCAAATTAAAGGCAGTTCCTTTTGAAAAAGTTAACATCAAGTAAGTTAAACCGATTATCTTCGGTTTGCAATTATTTGTATCTCAAATATTTAATAAAACCGTAAATTATGAGAAATATCTTCAATTTATAATTACAAATGTGTTCCTATTTTAATTATTAGTGCATTTTGTAATAACGCAGACGCAGTCGGAATGATCCAAGTGTAGAGTTTAGAAAATAAATAAGTTTTAATGAGAAAAAATACTTTGAAATATAATAAATAGGGCGCAAATCGTATCAGTGTAAAGCAATATTGTGGTTAGACATTAGATTCATGTAAAACTCTGATCTTATGAGGTTGAACATAATTATATATTTTATGCAGATCACATATGTTTTGAGAAATAAAAATATTTGAAGAAAATGTTTTTTTATTGTAGTTAGCTTTTATAAACAGTATATTTGTTAAGAACCAAATTACCAAATGATCCTTTATATGACCCGAGTGGATTCTTTACACTACTGTTTGACAGGGGTCGGCAGAGAGTCTACCTAATTTCTTTCATGACAACTCTTATCTGTCAGACATCGTCACGTTCACGTCTACTACATCTCAAGTGTCAGAGATGGATTGTCGCTATACAGGCTGCGTCTAGTGCGAGATCCTGGATCAATTTGTTCTGGGTATTTCAGATGACAATAAATCATTTTTTCATCTCGCTCATACATAGTGACCATAAAGGAATATTCTTTTATAGATTTAGTAAGAAAAAGTGACTCTGATAATTGACAAGAACTGAAGATCGGTGTCCACGGTACAGGCACAGTACTTTGCTATATTTCAAGCGACCAGGAGCGCCAAAATCCTTTTTTGCACTCAGGCGCCAGTAGTCCTTAAGCTTTGTACGCACTAGGATAGTATTTTAGTCGAGCAGCAAGTAGCAAGTATCCGAACAAAGGATTTACTAATCTATTCTACTAAAATGTTGCTGTTCGGACACGTTTACTTACTAAATTGCACAAGTTTAGGCTTAAGCGTATCCGAAAAGTAGTAAATCCTTTGTTCGGATAAATGCTACTTGCTACTCGACTAAAATACTATTCTGGTGCAAATAAGACTTTACGGGGGCCCGAAAAGAAAACAGAGTATTTGTTGTAAAAGTTTATTATAGCGTGTGCGGCGTGCGCGGCGGCGCGGCCAGCCAGCGCGCCG
>QDHC01002378.1:975472-987445 GCA_013186455.1 Papilio dardanus tibullus
CGCGAGCGCGGCGGCGCGCGCCGCACGCACCAGCTCCTCCGCCAGGCTGCGCGCCGCGCTCAGCAGCGCCAGGTGCACTGCGCTACGCACACACACACAACATTATATACAAACATACTTATATCTTACAACTAGCTGTTGTGCGCGACTTCGTCTGCGTAGAATTAATGTAGCTAGTAGCTTTCTAGTGGTGAAAGTATTTTTGAAATTGGTCCAGTAGTTCTTGAGTTATTTCAATACATACAAATGTACAACGTTTCTCTCTTTATGATATAAGTTTAGATAGGGCTCACTTACCCTATGCCTTCATTAGACCGAGTTCACGACAAAAGCGGAGATTTTGCATTGGTGTAAAGACATTTTTTGCGCGAACAGTAGACCGAGGTCTAATGAAGCATTAGGGTTATAAACTCACAGAAGGCTTGTGCATAGAAACTTTAATCCTTTTATTTTTAATGCAACTAAATTCATTCAATAGTTCTCGACAAACTTGTCAAAGAACCTTTGTCAAAGAAAATGAGATAGATAAAAAGTTATTTTATACTAGTTTGGGCGGTAAAAACCCACGCTAATAACTCATTGTGTGAAATAATCCTTAAATATCAGGTATGCTATCAGTAACAGCAGTAGTAAGTAACTCACCTATATGAATATCCATTCCCGATATCTTCATTCCGCAACTCTATACCGATATCTGCACACTTCTTCTCCACAAACTGAAACCGGAGCCTGTCCTCACCCTCAACGGGCAACACTTCCAAATTAGTCTCCGGAACCACTTCACTTTTCACTTTCACTGTACTATCACAATTCACAACATCTATCTCTTCATCAGACTCTAATATGACAGACTCCGACAAGGAATTATTAGCAAACTCATCACCATTAAATATAGTCAATGAGTTAAACTCCCAATTCGAGGAACTATCGGGCGGTGTGTCCGTGTGGTGGGTGTCTGTCAGGTTCCAGGAGGCCCACCAGTCCTCGCTGGTGGGCTGCGGGATGCTCTCACTCCTGACAGGATGATAGCCGTGCAGCCTGGAGTATATGAGGATCTGCTTAGTTCTCCAGATCTGATCATCCGTTACTAGGAATTGTATCATTATTTTGTTGATTAATTTTGCTCTCGACCACTGAAAAGAAACAGAGTAAAGGTGTGATTATGCATAAAACAATAGAATATTGTATTGAAGTTACTGGAAACAACTAGTATTTTATAACTTTTAAAATTTAAAGTGAAACCGTAAAAATTTGTGGTAAATTTATGTTAACGTACATTTTAATTAAGTTTACTTACTTCTATATTCCTTCGCTTAGCAAAATCTAACTTCCAATACCTATCTTCACTTTCCACAACAAAGGGAAAATATTTAACGAAATCGGGATCTTTAGCTTTGGGGGTGATGAGAGGTATCTTCTTGAGGAGGTAGCTGACGGCCATCCGCACGCAGGGGAACCTCAGCACAGCAGCACAGAGGACGTCGTACAAGTTGCCTTCGTCACTATCTTTTATTCTCGTATCTTCGTTTATATTTTCTATTTGAATTTCTTCTTGTTTAATACTATTATGTGAAGGAGCTTTAATATAACAATGATCATTCTCTATATGTGAATAATTAATATGATTTTCATTCAAATTGTTCACTATCGTAGTTTTTCTCTTATTCTTCCTAACATGCTTGAGTCCGTTGGATTTAATCGGACTGATTTTAGCAGTTTTAACATTTCCCTGTGAATTTATAACGATTTCTTGAACTTTAGATAAATCTAACTCTCTGTCCAATTCTAAATAATATATTTTCTTTGTTGTAGGATCCATGTATTTCATTATTCTTTTTTTAAAACATTCCGGATCGTTCAATATTTGTTTTGGCAATTCTTCGGTGGGTTCCAGTTTGATTTCCATGTTTGTTTCCTTCGTTAGTTGATCGTATAAAATTGAGTTCTGAGTATTGGATTCAATTTTTATTTTATCATTTAAAACTAATGTTGGTTTGTCTAGATTTTCATAATCCATTGTTTCTTTTTTAAGGTCTTCGTCTTTTATTAACATTTCGTCAACATTTAATTCGGTGCTGTCCTTTGAAAAGAATTCTAGCCAACTGTCGTTTAATTTTTCTGAATTATTTGTATCATTCAATTTGACATCTTTTACATCGGTGGGTGTTTTAGTATCACTATCAATATCACTGTTGTCTTTCTTGTCATCAGTATGTTGTGACAGTGTGGGGGGAATGTCGTCTTTATGTTCGTACTCCAACATTTCCGGAGTACTATAGAGCCATACGTCCACTACTGTCTCCGCACCTGAAGTACAAATGAAGTGTATTTTAGTTACCGACTTAGCTACAGTGACTAATGTAAATGTTTAGTTTTGCTGGATAGCTTTGAGATGTGTGGTGCAGGTTTTGGCGTTGGTGTTGAGTTGTGTTGTAAAGGTGTTGATGTTTAGTATTGTTATAAAGGTGTTGGTGTTGAGTTGTGTTATAAAGGTGTTAGTGTCGTTGTTGTATAGTGTTGTACCGAGCGTCTGCAAGCCGGTGCGGTGTCGGTCGAGGCGGATGGTGTGGTCGAGCGCGGCGGGCGGGTTGCGGTCGGGCAGCGCGAAGTGGAGCTCCACGCGCGCCGGGAACTCGCCCCAACCGCGACGCGACACTTGGAACGGCGGCTTACTACCCGCACACACACACATTTTTAAATAAGAAAGATTTAATTCATATCTTCTGTAATTTTATCATTTTAAAACATTAAGATCCTTCCTTAGCAGCTACTTAACAACTCATAGTGTTATAGTTAGTTTTTTTTTACTCATAAAAAAGAGGAGGAGAAGAAAGCAAACAGGCGGCGTGGACACCGAGGTGGTCAACAACGCCCATGGACATTCGCAACACTAGAGGAACTGCAAATGCGTTGCCGGCCTTTTAAAAAGAGATAGGCTCGCTTCATGAAGGGCTCTTAAGTCGTAGTGGTTCGGAAATATCGCCGAGGACAGATGTTCAATGTTGTAAAAGTCAATTGAATGGGTCAGTTGGGGTGGGCTGGGTGGGTAGGACTGAGGTATTGAACTAACTCGATGCGCACGATGTGGTGCGGCGCGTACGAGTGGTGGAGGCGCACGGCGAGCGCGCGCAGCACGGCGGCGGCGCCGCGCGCGTACAGCAGCCACGTGTGCGTGGAGCGGTCCGCGCGCGAGCCCCCCGGCGCCCACTTGGACGTGTTACCTTACAACACAAATTATATACTTATCAATACTAATAAAGAGTAAAGATTTATATTTTTGTATGTAATGAAATATTTACCAACCAGCACTTGGCCAGCTCGGTTGCTTAGGGTGTACACTCCTTGCTCCGAGAGTGGGGACGAATAGTGAGCTGGAGATGATGTAATGAAATAACCCAAGAACTATGGAGCTTTTTTTAAAAATTCTTAACATTATCTGCGAGTAGCATAGGCTATGATTTTTAATTCCTCTCGGATGAAGTGACGAGCAATATCTTGTTATAATACAAATACATTTTACATATAGACGGCATGTTAGTGCTAAAGAGCAAGCTTAGAAAATAAAAACACAGCTGGAACACGCCCGTTAAACAAATACTAAGAATTAATATGTTCTTCTAAATATATGTAACGCATTTATAGTCTCGGTTCTCAAGTAAACAGATTTTTAATAATACCCCTTTTACATTTGCCAAAGCTTCAATCGTTTAGTTCAGGTTGTATGTTAGTAAATTAAATACAAAATAAATAAAAAATAAAAATTAATACCTATAATGATTCGGTACCGGTGTTTCACCTGGTTCCTGGTGGCTTCGACCAGGGTCACCACGTTCTCCACCTTGGGGTCCAGATGTCGCGGTATTTTCTTGGGTTTATCTGAAACTTCAGCCTCATCTGGGACTGGGGTTTCCTCGGGGGACTTGTATGAGTCAGGTCGGAGGCTCTTCGTGGAATCTGCAGCTACTGTGTAATTACGACATTGTACCATTGCCTGAAATAAATACAATAATTACATTCTAATACTAACAAAAATTACATGTGATTAGCACTACGTCTTTATATCAGAAGTAAATCCTCCGTTTTTTTCATGAATAAATCTGTGGGGTAACAAATACATTTGTGACCAAAAAGTTATTAAATACAGCCATTTGCTATTATAGAATATAAAGAAAACTTTTCAATATGACTATACTATTTAGTTTACATACAAAATTAATAGAAATATTGTCTGACAATTAATATAAAAAAACTGCTAGTACATGAAACTTCAATACTATAATATCTTACCGAGTAATCCTTCTTGGCTTTGCTCCTAGGCTCCCTGATCTTCATAATCTCCTCTAGATCCACGGTCTTCTTGCCGAGCAGCTTCCTCAGAGATGGGTGTATCCGACGCTGACCATCCCTGAGCAGCGTTGTCACCTGGTACATGGTAACAAAGGTTAATGTTAAAGGACAAATTAATAATAAATTATAATTTATTCTTTGCTATAGTTTGCCAAAATTCGATAAAAATTCACAATACAACAATTTATGCCATTAATAACAATGTTTTTTACTGGACATAATAATTACAATAAAAACCGGATAAGCGATATTCCAAGAAACCAAGATGTCTCCTTGTTATTCTAGTTTCTCTCTTAAGCCATGCCAATTTAGTATTTTAGTCAAGTAGGCAAGTAATTTAGTAACTAAATGTGTCTGAACAGCAACATTTTAGTAGAGTAGGTTAGTAAATCCTTTACTTGGATACTTATTACTTATTACTTGACTCAAATACTATCTTGGTGCGTACAAGGCCTTATAAAGGATGCTCATTGGGACTAGAGAATACAGTTGAACCTGTATTCTTTAGGTTGTATTTTTTAGGTTAGACCTCTAAGGGACCGCAATATGACTCTCATTTATAGAGGTTTCTCTCTAATCCCAGTTTCTCGCTTGCAGGGGTAGTTGGTCAGGACTGTATGATGATTTTCGCTCATCCAAGTTTGACTTTAACATGCATATAGAAGTTCCTTGCTCATCATTTTAGCTGTTTCATGTTACCTCAGCTCTAGCACGGGGCTCCGTCTGCGCGGCCGCCTCGTCCTGCACGTGGCTGGGAGTGAGCTGCAGCTTCTGGTCCCTGTAGTAGCGGAGTACCAGCTGATAGCGAAGCTCGCATAAAACTCGCCGAGCTCTCTGCATTCTGGAACAAGAGAATACTGTGTTATCAAGGAACAAAGATTTATTTAAACTAAAGGGACAAATTTAAATTTTATATTTATAATTGCAGGATATTGTACTTCAATACCATGAGTTTTTTTTATATTAAAAAGTGGCAAACGAGCAAGCGGCCACCTGGATTCACTAAAATAGCAAAGCGACTGCTGCCCATGGACATCCACAATCGCAGATGCATTGCCTACCCTTTATCTTTGGTGGAGGAGATGCACAGTAAGGGGATAATTCCTCTCCCTATGCGTCCCCTTCCGCCGGAAAATCCACTTTCTTTTCCCCTCATTTCCTTATAGAAACGATGGTACTCATACCACTTTATGAAGAAACTCATTCAGTATATGTAATTTGTTAAGTTACTGTGGTATACTATGATTATCCATAGAAAATGTATATTGTGAATTCATATTGTTTGTGTAACTTGCAATGTACTTAGAATTATTCATATATTGAGCTATTTTATAACACAATCACATAAAATTATTTACACTAATACCTTGCGGGATCATATTGCTTGTGCTACAAACAGAAAGGTACAAATTTTATTATAATTGTACAATTTTGAGAATAAATTAAGAGTAAAGCTTCTATTCCCTACTGTACTTACTGTTGATTTGCTAGCATGACTTCATTTTCTCTTAATTCTAATTCATTTCCAAATTCTCTTAGTATTATGTTTTTGATTTTAGCTATTTTTTCCTTCTCTGTTAAATTCGAGGACCCTTCCTGAGTAGACACAGATGCCTCAGGGTAATCAGGATCATGGTATTCTTCTTTACTTTCCATTGTAAACAAAATTAAATTACAAAAATGCAAACGCCCTTTACAATAACAAGTTTTTACGTATTATAAATTATCACAAATATATCACGTCACACTATTCGCGCGAAAGTGGTCCTTAAACATAACTTTTAATAACACATGGTAGAAAATTACACTTACTATTACCATGCATTAATTTTTAAATAAAAATTGTACTTTTTAACCAAATTTCCGCATTTTGACATAGTAAGGTCAACAACCGATTCATTGGGGTGTTTTTTTTAATTACGTTCGAATAAACGTAACGAAACAAAAGTATTAGTAATCGTGCAAATAATGTGCAAAATGTTGATTGTTACAATGCTGTTTGCTGTTTAACGGTCCATTTGACATTTTTAAACGTATTTTTGCATTTTTTTTAGTTCATACCAATTAATTTTAATAATACAAAACAAACATGCAAAAAAAATAAGACAAGACGCACTGATAAAAAAATATTTCATAAAATAAATGCATAAAATGAAAAAAATAAAAAAGACAGCAGTTTATTGACATATGAAAAACATTTTTTCAACTGGCAATATTTTCCAGCTGTCTTACGAAGCGATCGCTGACGTCCTTTCTCTCATACAAAAACAAAAGGTTTTTCCACGACGAAACCGTCTCGGGTATTCCGTACGCGGAGAAACAGCAGTGTGGATCGTGATGTGAGGGCTTTCGGCGACGAGCGCGCGCTTATGTCTGATTCACAGGCGAACGGCCCCGAGGCCAACGGCATGTTAGAACAACGACGTCCGTTTTTCTATCCGGACAGTAGCAGCGACACAGAAGAGTATCGCAGGGACACGGAGGAGCGTCGCAAGCGTCTGTCGAAGCGCAACGGCCCGTGCGTCCGCGGCAGAATGCCTCCGAAGAACCAGAGCCCTAGCGTGCCCACGCCGTCTACGTCCACCCAGGAGCCGCCTCGCAACGGTCAGAAGAACCTGATGGACGACAGGATCACCCTGGTGGTGGACAACACGAGATTCGTCGTCGACCCCGCTCAGTTCACGGCGCATCCTAACACCATGCTCGGTAGAATGTTTAGTTCTGGTAAGTTTTAGTTCAATGACCTACATAAATATCACTGTTTTCACAATATTACACCATTTTTTTAACGTTTTGAATCTAGAACTTAAACATTAGTTCTATATATACATGGCCAAAGAATTGACAACACATACAAGACCTGTATGTTTACAATGCAGTGAGATTATCATGAACTAATATAGTTTTGAGTCATTATAATTGAGAGAATATGAGTGATCCTGCAATGAGTCACTGGCTCATGTTCTTTGTGAGACCTGTATGTATGTATGGTGCAATTCATTGTCTTCTTTCATAAACTTGCTTATCAATACTTTTTAAACAGTTTCTTATAAGCATGAAACAGCAAATGACTGGTTTGTTTCTTAAAATTATATTATTAATGTTAAAAATATTTGTACAAGATGATTAAACTATGCAAGCAAAAGCCTTACAAGCTCCCTATTATTGTAATTAACTATAATTTTATGCATTTAAGGTATTGAATTCACTCATCCAAATGAGCGGGGTGAATATGAAGTAGCAGAAGGCATATCAGCGACGGTGTTCCGAGCTATCCTGGAGTACTACCGCGGGGGAACTATTAGATGCCCTCCTACAGTCTCCGTGCAGGAGTTGCGGGAGGCCTGTGATTATCTGCTGGTCCCTTTTGATGCCAACACTGTTAGATGCCAAGTAAGAATATAAATTATATGAGAATTAAGAACAAATTTTTGTTTTTCCCAAAAACATAAACTGTTTTTTGGTTTGAAATTGTGAATTGGATTCTTTTAAGTTTTTTTATAACTATTAATTTTTTATATTTAAATTTGAATAAATGTAAATTTAACAAACTAAAGTGTTAAATCTGGTATATAAGAATATTAAAAGATTGAATTTTAATAAAATTGATTAGGTCACTTTAATTTAACCATAAACATATGTAAAATTAAAAGGAAAATTTAACAGAGAAATGTTCCATAGTTATCTAAACATATTTTGCAAATCTTGACTAATTACTTTACATAATTATTAATGAAATGACGTAACAAAATTATCTACAATTAATAATACACATTACAACACACTCGAGGTAATGAACAAAACAAACATGCAGATTCTCTGTTTGATCTATTTTCTCTGCTTATCTTTATGTCAATACTAGCTGTTGTTCGCGACTTCGTCTGCATGGAATTTAAAAATATAGCCTATGTTACTCGGGGATAGTGTTGCTTTCTAACGGTGGAAGAATTTTTGAAAACTGCCTATTAGTTCTTGAGTTATTTCAATACATACAAAAATATACAGTTTATCTCTTTATTTATTAGCATAGATATAGATTAGACCAGTAATATTCATAGAATTTAAACAGAAATTAGCATGAATTGGTAATGATAAATGCCTTAACATTTATTAGTTTTACTACTCAAAATTAATGTAGATTTCAATTGTAGAAAGAATATTGGAAATCAGCCCAGTAGTTCTTGAGTTATTTCAATACATACAAAAATACAAAGTTTTCCTCTTTATAATATAAGTATAGATAAACCAGGCATAATTAGTGATGTGTAGTAATTAGTGTAAACATAGTGAAATGTTATCAGTTTGTATTCCAAATGTTCTTTTATTAGATTTGTATGTTTTTTGATAATTCAAAACATGACGTAAGTTTTATGAGCTTTGATGTTTTGATAATTTTGATGACGTTAAATGACTAATGTACTTACTCTTTATATAAACCTGAGATAAACTGTTTTAAAAAACTCTACAAGCAAAATGGTGATCAACAAATGTCCTGTTTGTAAATTGGGCAAGGTTAGACTATAAATTAGTATTTTACCATTCCCACTTGTGATGTTAAGGCTTGTCGTTTATTCACATGTTTATCAGACACGGTACAATGAGTGGCAACCTTTATGAGATGACTAAATACCTTCAGAATCTCCGTGGACTGCTCCACGAGCTCTCGAACGAGGGCGCGCGGCGTCAGTTCGAGTCGTTCCTGGAGCGTCTGATCCTACCTCTGATGGTGGAGTCAGCGCAGCGCGGCGACCGCGAGTGCCACGTGGTGGTGCTGCTGGACGACGACGCGGTAGACTGGGACGAGCAGTACCCGCCGCAGATGGGCGACGAGTACAGCCAGACGGTGCTCTCCACACCGCTGTACAGGTTCTTCAAGTATATTGAGAACAGGTATGTTGGAAACAGGGATTGCATTGCAGAGTATCACACAAATTGATTGTATAGCTGGTGTTTTTCAATGGTGAATATTCACAGTGACTGATCTTGTCCATTGCAGGGATGTAGCGAAGCAAGTGATGAAGGAGCGGGGTCTGAAGAAGATTCGTTTAGGCGTGGAGGGATACCCCACGTACAAGGAGAAGGTGCGCAAGCGTCCCGGCGGCCGCGCGGAAGTCATCTACAACTACGTGCAGCGCCCCTTCATACACATGTCCTGGGAGAAGGAGGAGGCGAAGTCGCGCCACGTCGACTTCCAGTGCTTCAAGTCTAAGTCCGTCACCAACTTGGCTGAGGCGACTGCGGACCCGGTGATCGAGCTGGAGCCCCTGCGCGCCCGCGAGGAGGAGGCGCCGGAGCCCCCGCCCGACGCCCCGGAGGACGACCAGTGACCACTGCTCCGCTCCTCGCGGGCGCTCCTCAGGATCCTGATGGCCATGTCTTGTTGGTACGCAGTCTAAATTCCAATTTGTATTGTAATGTGTTCCGATTTGATTGTTTCTATCGGTCAGAGTTATGGAATAGTCGTCAAATTGAGGATTTTATCTCAAAGTTGTGATCTTTATCACTGCCCTGAATATTTGTGGGCTCGCGCTGTGGTTATGAGATGTGATAAGACTTTCTTGTAAATCGCCATTCGCTTTGAATAAGCTTGCACTCGGCTTATACGTGGGTTAGCAAAATATATGCGAATTTATAAACTTTACACAGATGTTATTAAATCATCGTATCCGAGCATTTTTATGCACCAATAGTTAAATATGAATAATCCATTATTGTATACGGCTTTTGTCGTAAATTGTAAATGTATGGTACTATTTTGTAATGGTGGAAGGTAGCTAGCTTTTGTAGCTTTGTTACTGCTGCCCTTGGGATGACATATCTTTTTTGCTGCCGATTTATAATATTATAAAGCAATTTTTATTCATATATTATCTTAATACTACAGATTAAATGATTTTAGCACTTGTTAGAACATCAATTCTATGAACAAATTATTAATAACGTTGAACAAAATTGAATAGTTTCGGTGGCGGTTGTAAGTTAATAAAACAACTAAAATTAAAATAATATTAAAACTAAAATGCAATTAATTTGCTAATAATTATAATACTAGCTAAAAAAACTGATGGTAATTATGGCGGCAAGCATAATTATGTATGTTATACGAGATTACATTATAACAAAGATAAAAACAATTTTCCTAGAATAAGTTTGTATCTGATGTATTCCAAGGGGGGTTTATAATAAAACTGTAATAAATAAATGTCTTTTATTTTACACCTTTTCCAACTTTTGGCCAAGATTCAGTCCGAGGAGAATTAAGAAGCGTAGTTGTTCTTCAAGATTATGCTTCGTATTTACCTTTCAACGATATCCGTTGAGCTATCCGTCCGTCCATCCAATCTTTCGTAGTTATAAGATTAACATCTAAACTTGCATACAAAATGAAATGAAACAAAGATAATTGCACTGTACTTTATTTAAACTTAAGCCCAACATAAGTAGCAGTGTTGTAGATACAAACAATAACTCTTAGCAAATAGGTACCTATCCTAATGCCTCCTTACATACACCATATCTAAAAGTAACCACAAAATACGCTTAGAAAGACAAATTATATTTTATAAGAAAACAAGTATCACGTTCCCTATGGAAAAATATTAAACAAACCGGAGTAAATCGTGTTTAAATCGAATTTGTTTCTTTTTACAAACTATTTGATAAATACAATGTAAACTTTACGTCTGTAGGGTGACCATATTTCAAACGATATCCTCTATATTTCTATGTGAATTATAAACAGTATTGAGCGAATAACGTATATTTAGTACTTCGGTTGAATATTCTGCCAACTTTAATTTTTATTTCGGATCAGAGATATTTTCCTATAAATTTATATAAGAACTGTCACTGTACACTAAACAATATTTTAAATTGAAACAAGTAACGAGGGTGTTTAACTTTTTCACTCGAAATCAATGGGCGGCAGCGGCGGCGGCACCACCTCGGACATCAGGCTCTCTGTTATTACAAACTTCGTGTCTTGGGAATCTGCAAGGAAAAATATCATCATCTGAGGCACTGCATCTGCGGATGGGCCTGGCTCAGTAATTTTTTCCATGTTGGTCTACTTTGGGCCTTGCTTCCAGCCCTTGACGCAAATATTAAAAAGCACATCCACTTAAAATTCGTAAACATAATTTGCCTGGAATTTAAGGCGACTTTCTATCCTTCTTCTGACGATGGCTATAAGTGTTGCCAATTGGTATAAATACTACGTTTAATTTAAACCTTTTGGTACATTTTTAAACTAATAAAATAATAATACTAGTGTTTAAAGCGTTTGTAACTCACCAGTCGCTCTCGACGAAGATTGGGAGCGCTTGTAGAGTCGTTCTAGTATCACGCGCGAGGGAGACAGCGGCCGCCGCAGCCGGCGCAGGCCGCCGCAACATCGCTCGGCTGCGACACAAAGCCTCGTCTTACATAACACCTTCACGGCCCACATCTAGCGGCAGGGAACGCGTTAAATACAACTCGCGTGACGTGTGTAGGGTTAAGTAGTTATTTATTTCAATGTAAATTAAACGAGGCATCTGCATTCCAGTCACCACTCGACACGTGAACTTTTGCAATCAGAGAGGTTCGGATCTCCGACGCTCGAATAACTTGCTATCAAAGCTTTGC
>QDHC01002378.1:987594-1037527 GCA_013186455.1 Papilio dardanus tibullus
GCGCAGCCGCCGCGCCCCCCGCCTCGCCCCCAACACTGCCACCACTGCCGCTCCTGCGACTGAAATACTGGGTTCTGCAAAAAACACAATTCAACATGTAGCTCACAAATAACAATATTAGTTGTTCTATCGACGGCTAAAAGATGAAGATTAAAAGAATACGATCTAGTTGATATTGACGTCAGAAGTACCAAAGTTGAGATAAGATATCTAGAGGGCAAGACTTTGAACGTTGTCGACGAGGCTCAAAGTATTAGGTATAGTTGGTGCGGTGGTAAATGCTAAGGAGTATATGTAAGGTACGTACATCGTACCTGTGCAGGCGACTGAGGCCGAGGCGGCAGGCGGCGGCGCCGGGGTCCGCGTGCGTGCCGCGCGGGCACGGCGAGCACGTGTTCTCGCCCGCCGCCGCGCACGTGTTGGACGGGCACACCGCTGCAACAAGCACACGACTCTTTACCATCCTATGTACTCCTAGTAGCATCATTTACAACAATCTTTTACCAAATTCATTAAATAAGGTTTAGTTATAAGATGGGTTGTGTTACCACAAATCTTCTGGTCAGTGAGGAGGTAGTACCCGGCGGGGCATGCCACCACCACGTCCACGTCGCCCGGGGACATGGACCGCGACAGCACCAGGTACTCCCGGTGACCGTTCGAGTCTGCATCAGTCACACAGAGACATGAGTTAAGTCAAAAGAGAAGTTCAAGTGTGACAATCAAGTAATGTTAACTCACCTTTAGTTTTCAGCTTCTTCGATATCGACATCTTGGGCATATTGCTGTCCACAGGCGTCAGCGTGTTGTTAAACTTTTCGTAAATTATTACCACTATAACATAACCATTAACCCCAATTAAATATCTAATTGGATTCCTTTCTTTCGTATAGTTCATCATTTTAAGTCTTCGTACCTTTAACAGTGGTGAGGGCGGGCGCGTTGCTGGCCCACAGCAGCGCGATGGAGCAGGTGAGGTCGCGCCGGCATTCGGGGCCGCAGTCGATGCCTGAAGGTGCCACTGCGGTTATCACCACAGTCGGCTTCAGAAGGTCCTCGTTTTGCTGCAAACATCACACATGTAAAACAACCTACTAATATTAGAAATGCTAATGCCTGCTCTTTTGATCTTAGCTAATACAGACCTGATCCGACAACGATACGGGATGGTCGACTCGCGCGGAGCTCGACACGATGCCGCAACAGTTCGCAGACTTTTGTATCGCTATACCTAAGTTCTGTATGTTCTCCAGATCCTACGAACACCATAAAAAGCATGTGTCACGAAAAAACGAACGATTCTCTTGGCAAGAATGATTTTAGAAGAAGGAAGCCTGAAGGAGAATAGATAAATGAGTACCTCATAAGTACATTCGCCGAGGCACTTGTAGAGCGGTGTAAACACAATGTTGAAGTCAGGTATCTCTATCACGTTCACTCTCACACTCCGCGCTACGATCTTATCCTGAAATCAAACAAGGTTTATTAACGTGAACACAGAGCTCTAGTCTACCCACTATTTAGTTAATTTCTGTTACATTATGCCTTCAAACGTAAAGCGAAAGCGCATTTTCGTAGACCTAATTATTGATCTGGTCATCCAGTTCTATTTTCATATCTATTTCGTGTAATAAAGTGTGTAAACTCCTTGCCTGCGAGCAGGTGTAAGTGCCGAAGTTCCTGGGTTCGATGGCGGTGAGCACCAGCGAAGGTCCGACCACCTTAAGGTTGGGCGCGGTCAGCATGGACTTCCTCTCCGCCGTCCACGTGTAGCGGTACATGTTCGTCAGGTTGGACACCGAGTACACCGGCGTGCCCGACACGTTGCAGAAGATCGTTATCGACTTGCCACGGATCACGAATATCTCATCCTGTTACAACATTAGTTAAGATACAATTCTATTATACTGTCTCTATCAAATGGTGTAAATATGCAGCGACACGTACCACTAACTCACGCAGAGGAGGTAAGTTCGTCAAGCCGTTGACGACACTCGTCATGTCTATCGTTTTCCTCTTTCTTCTCTCGTTCTCTTTCCCTCTGTACACTCCGTCGGCGCCCAGATACAGCTTGTCGTAGTCTTCTCTTTCGTTCCCCAGCACGTACTGTATCTTATCGAATTGGTGCTTGCTCTCCACGTTTTTATTGTCATCATCGATGTAGTCGTAATCGACATCGTTCCTATAAGGGATATCTGCAAAGTTGTCGTTCTCGGCCGATCTCTTGCCGCGCACCCAGTTCCACCGCCAGATCTTGCTGCCCTGCTCGTTGCCGTGTCTCGACTTCTTCGTCTTCGTGGTGTCTCGTATTTCGAAGATGGACGGCAGACCTCTGTACGCGTAGCAAGTTATATTCTTGACGAAGGACCTGAAGGCGGTCGCCGGCATCTTGTTGTACATGTCGATGACATGTATTATAGTCGCGTCGATGTCGCAGAGTGGCCCCCGCGAGCAGCTCGGCTCATGGACCTCTTGAGAAAAGGATTGGTATTAATTTTTAAAACTTTCCACATGAAATGAGCCACTTTAATCATTACAAGTGAGTTTATCGTTCTAGTTTACAGTGCTTTTAACTAAGTACTGTTACGGAAATAAACTAATAGTATTTGCCAACGCGTGTACCTGCTCCGACATGGGTTTTAGTTTTCTTGAGGTTTTCGTTCTGGAACAAATAAATGAACCAAATTTCACAAACAATTATGAAGGAAATCAATAACTTTGCAGACTAACAGTATACACAATTACAGATAAACAAACGGATGACAAACGGATGATGGAGAACACTTGAGTACCATCTTAGGTCCATGTTGTTGTTGTTTGTTTGCGAGTTTGGCATTAGCATTGGCGGTGGCGCTCGGAGCGGTGTTGTTGGCGGCGGTCTGCGGCGCCACCTTGTCTTCGTGGTCCATGTTCTCACACGGAGACTCGGGTGGACAAGTCGTCTCGGTTGCTATCAAACAAAATAGATATTATCACTGGTCACCTGTTTTTAAAATATTTAATTATCCTGCACAACAATTTGATTTTATCATTTCCAAAAGATTACAACACCTTGGTCCCTAAATATTTATAATCGCCCTTCTAACGACTTATTATTTATTAAAAAATAGTATCTACCGGGGTTAGTGCTGGTCTCTGCCTCCGCGGTATTTTCAGGAGACACCTTGTTGTGGACCCGCTTGCCATGCTCCAACTTTCTCTTTAACGCCCGCCCTTTCGGTCCGTTTTGGTGAGTTTTGGCTACCTTAGAAAATATTTTAAAGAGTATTAGCTTGTTTACATACATTAGAAAATTACTAATACAAAAGTTTCGATGGAATTCGACGATTCTTGATGTTTGAGACAATAAATAAATAAGACTAAGGTTTTTTCTAAGAATATCGAACTCACCTTCTCCTTTTTCGTGCCGGGAAGCATTTTAAATTTGAATTTATCAAGAAACTTGTCCAGTAAGCCGTGACATGTCTTAGGATGATAAGTATCGGGCGGCGGCTGCAACTCGATGGCGGGCAGGTCCTTACGTATGTCGTAGTAGGTGTCCGTCGTGGGGTTCGTCGGCGGCCGCTGGTACTTTACCGGCGGTTTAGTCTTCGTCGCAAGTTGCGGCTTGTGTTCCACGTGGTTTTGTTTGTGGTATGGACCCTTGTTAGCCACCACTCGATGACCCATGTTCAAAGCGGTCACCGACTTACCTTCTTTGCGATCGATTTCTTTACGATCTCCTTTACGACCAATTTCAGTTTGCTGTTGGGGTTTCTCATTGGACCTAATGAACAAAAATAGTAATTGTCACAGTTGGCACGCATTACATTTACATCATAATTTTTATTTCATAAAATTAAATTAGAACCTTTTAATTCTACGTACAGCTATTGAATAAAATGACTCACATGAAAACCTCAGAATGCAGCTGGAAAATCTTTGGACCGTAGTCGTCGTCGTCTTCTGCCGTTTTTCTCAAAGCAATTCTTTGCCACTCATCGTTAAGTTTGTTTGTCTCGAAATCAAGAATAGACAAAAGGAGTTCTTTATTGTCTTTGGTGACAGCATTGACTGTGGTGCCACCAAATAACAATTCATCTTTTGCCTGCGTATTTTTGAGTGGAACTCTAACAATGTTCCGTTTGGGCGTTGAAGGTAGACTTGTACTACTTGTAGCACCGCTTATCGTGGCGTCATCTTTATTGTTGAGTTTATGTGATTTCACAACTGGCCTTTTCTTTGTAAATGAACGTCTAATCGTAATTACATTCGAGGCTGTCTGTTTGCGTCCCGGGGTAGGAGTAGTTGCGCTACTTACAAGCCTGCGTGTACCGTTCGATGCATCTAAGTAATTGAGAGTAGATTCTTTGAGCTTGCTGAAACTGTATTTCTGTAAATTTTTACGTAAATTCTCCTCGTATTTATTGACAGCATTTGTTACTGAAATTAAATTAGTTTCTCTTGTAACGTTTCTACCTTTCGCATTGAAGTTTTTGTTGTGGTATTTTGTTGTTCCAGCTAAATGCATCGGGGTAGTTTTCTTTTTATTTTGAATTGTCCTAACTTTGAGACTGGAAGGTTTTATTGCCTTGTACGGTGTAAGGTTGTCTATGCCTTGACGAGATGCCGAATCTTTTAATTTAGATTTCTGCGGCTGTATCGAATTCATTTTCATTCTTTTCCTCGGATGGGAAACGTCTGTTAGTACTTTTTTATAAAGAGTATAAGCGGCGATGCTGTAATATTGATCGATGCTTTGAACGGTAGCGTCGTCTTCATCAAAGCTGTCAAATTTGCTGGAGTTTTCGATAGTAGTTGTAGTAATATTTTCTGTTTTATTATCAGTCGCCATAAATTTGAAATTTTCATCTACATTAGTGGTCTCGTCTACTAATTGATCTGAATATTTTTTCCCTTTCAAGAAATTAAACCACTTAGATTCGATACCTTCTTCGCTGAGGGGCGATTCTATTTGGTAATCATCTCTTACATGTCTCTTATTCACACTTTTTTTTGCGATGTTTCCCATTGATGGTGTTACGTTGTATGGAAACCAATGATTTTTATCCTTCCTTTTTTTCTTCGCATAACCCTTGAGAGCTAGAAGAGATTTGATTCCTTTTTTCTTAACATCTTCTTTAGCATACTCCCCTGTGTCGTCGTAATAGAATATACCAGGCGATGCAGTTAAATATGGCGGAGTAACTATTGTAGAATCAAATATATTTTTCGGCGTGCTCTCAAGTTTATCAGACTTACATATAATGTTGACATTGACATTATCTAAGGAGTACACATTTTTAATGCGTCTATTTTCACCTTCGTTGGCTCTTTTATTAAATGATTTTAAGTGCATGCATTTTGTAATAACATCAAGACATTTAGTGCCGCTGTTGAGAAGACTTTCATCGCCTATATTGAATTTTGAAGCCTTTTCCAAGTGGTCTGCTAGTTTTTCTACGTCATGTATCAATGGATCTCCAATATAATTACTTTTCTTATCTGGGTTTACAAAGTCTCGTTTATCCATGTACATGAACACTTTGCAAGGGCGACCTTTGCATTTTCCTGACACCCTCTTGAAGTAGTCATATAAAGTTTTATCTATCCTGTGGACAGCATCCCTCAGCTTTCTGCCACCGCTCGGATTCACCCAGAAATATGTTTGAATCTCAGTGCAGTGATCATTCATGTATTGTGCCAGATTATCTAATTCAAATATTAATTCAGAAATGACGGCATCGCTCGCGGCGCACGCGCGGCACATGGTACGATTGGGCTTGCAATGACAGTAACAAACTTTATCATGGCCTATGTATTTTTTTATAGTGTCCCAATTGATTTCTCTCTTCTGTCTGCGGCGGTTTATTGTCGCGCTACGTTTAACTCTCGTGTCGTCGACCTTTCTTAGTTTTCTTTTATGTTCTTTCGTGGTCATTAAATATTGATACAGCTCCATCAAATGTTTGTTGATAACTGCTATAAAATCTTTGCTCAACGTCACCTTGTTTAAATTATTTGGGTTAGCTGAGGTTATTCCTTTCGGTGTCACTACTACATCTGATAATTTCTCTTTAATTTTGTACTCAGACAACAGTTTACTTTCATCTACAGGTTTTAAAATAAACTGACCATCGGGTACTGATTGGTTTTCTACGAGCACGTACAATCCAGGGGATATTTTGTCTGCTCTCGGTTTTACTTCATTTATAACTGTGAACGTGCAATTCTTTAAACTAGTCATATTTGTTCCCTCCGATGAATTTGTATTGAAAGTAATATTTTTTGCAGGAATAACAAATGCCGCTTCGGTGGGCACAGGGTCCACGTCCTCTACTGAATGTATTTGGTACTCTATATCGACCGGCGTGGACAATCTGGCCGTGAACACTTTCCTGATTCTGACAGGTTCACTTAAGGATCTCTTTTTATCTATCGATATATTGCATGGGATAGCAATGTGGACCTGAATAGAGTTACTTATGCCGTCGCTGGATTTCATATAAGCTTGTGTTCCTTTTGTCGATTGTTCAGCGATAGTTGATTTATTTTCGTTGAACGCTCCTGCTATTTCGTTGTCATTTAGGTTTCGATTCTTCCGCATTAAATCTACTATAACTTCGATGGCCGCAACGTCTTTCGCCGTAAAAGTATTCTGTGACCTTATGTCGCGTTTACCATGTTTATTTGATGTTTTATTTTTTATTTTAGTTGTTGTGTCAAATTTATTGTCTTCGTCGTTGTAGTCCATGTCTGCCGTGTGGTAATCCTATTTAAAAACATGCAGAAGTACAGTATGAAGAACGACTGCTCATAAAAATAATAAAGGTAATTTAACTTATTACTTACATAATAGTTGCTGGTGATATACAAGCTCTCTTCATCTAGTTCCTTCATTTCTTCTGTTGTGAAAGGTGTGGAGGAGCTTTTGGGCGGGCTCTCTGTGGTGCTATTCGACGGCTCTACGGAGAAGGTCGGCGAGGTAGCCACGGTTACTTTCACCGACGGCAGAGTCGAGTTGATCACTGGAAAACTGCCTTTCCGCGCCTCGGTCCTTTCCGCGGCGGGGGTGGTCACGGTTATATTCGACAACTTGGCCATCGATATAGTTGGCAATCCATTCGTTAGCAGACCATCATTGAACGATTTGTTTTCTATCTTTTTTGAGAATATTTTCGTGGTTATGATGACGAACTAAAACAGGATTTGTTTTTCTTAACAAATAAATTTGCCTTGATGATACGACATGTTAGACAAGATTATTTCTACTTTATAACTATTAGACTTACACGATGTGCGTTGGTTTTTGTTTTAACCGTTTGTTTAAGGTTAAGTTTCGTGCGCGGCGTACCCGGTGTTGTGGTTTTAGTTAGTTTTTCCTTGACAATGCAAGGTGGCGTATGACCGCTGGCGCATTCAGTAACCTTCACGTGTTTTTCTGTAGACGTGGTCACTGATGTGGTCTGTGTGGTCTGCGTGGTCGGTGTGGATGGTGTAGGCTGGTAACAATAACGGAGGCATAATTAAACACAAATCATGCAAAAAATAAAAGAATAACGCGGTGTCAGAAAAACGGTATTCATTTCTGTAGCTTTTTTTTCTTAGGATATTTCAAATAAACAATAATGAAACAGTTTATACAAACAGGTTTATCCCCTCGCTTCTTTGTGTACGGATTTTTGCACAATGTTGTAGTTTTCGGTGTGGTCGTTGTTGTAGCGCGGCTCGACTTTAGCGCGACAGTCGCCGTGCTCTCTGTTCAAACAGATAAACTGCAATGTACATTACGCAAAAAAAAAGAAAAAGAAACGACACGTGTCGACAGATAGAAATTAACTGTGTCAGAAACACACAAAATTTTAAGAGATATGAATGTAAAGTTTTCTAATTATTAGCTAATAAAAATATGTTAAAAATATACAAGGTTTACTTGTAGTAGATTTGGTGACCATCGATCTCCTGGCAGTAGTCGAGGGAATCACGATCGGAACAGAATCGTTGATTGACACCTCGATCTGGTTGTGCTCCATAGCGAACACAGATGTGCCTAAAAGTAGGGAAACGTTAGAAAAACTAGTATGACGATGAAGCAATTTGACTTTATGAATTTCCAGGTCCGTAGTTACCGAGTAAATTTTTCAGATGAGTTTTGTTCGGATGGAAGTTAAGAAATATAACTAACCTTTCTTGAAGGGTCCACGGCGTGGTTTCACTTCAACTGCACGTGGGCGGCTGAGCTGTTTCAGATCGTATATAATGGTGCCCCGCCTCGGCTCCATTGTTGTTGTTTGCACTGTTTTTGAACGTGTTACTTCATTGCGATCTGAAATATAAAATAACTGTGTACATCGCTTGTAGGGCTTATCTCTGCAGTCTACTGTGGCTTGTTCGTTTGCCACCTTCATTCCATTATGTCCTAAAATGGTAGGGATTGAGTTAAAGATATCTGGGACTAAGTTAACAAATTGATATTTGTAAGTAACAGACGTGAAGCCACTTTACCTGCTTCAGTACTTGGTATCCTCCTGATACGATCGCCCGACATCAAATCCATCGCGGAGCGCGGTTCGGCAACTCCACTAAAAAGTCCACAAGCGTTATCACTTTCGTCCAGGCCATCCGAAAGACTCGGCTCCACAGTTTTCAGTATTCCAAATTTAGTAAGCAATTCTAGTAGTGCTATTCCCGACACATATTTCAGTATGAAATCGTTCCAAATGGACTTTGGTGGACTAGGTAACGGCGTGTAGCCGCTGCGCTTTGTGTCGGGCAGGTAGTACGTGGGTAGGTCGATGTGTATCAGTACGTTGGGCCGCGTGAAGTTCTCCACGGCCTCGACTACCCTGACTAACTCTTTCATTTGTTCCTCTCTGTCGGAAGTGCAAGCACTCACTTTACGGATGGCTTGGACAAAGCTGTCTAGAGCGGCTATAAATGCTAAAAGTCTGGAAGTCAACTATGTCAAATATAACCATTAGAAGAAGACCTTCTTCCCTAATCATTTACATAAAGTAGATGTAAATAATGACATTGAAAAGGAAGCGTCGGAGCGTACGTTTTACAATATAATGGGTTGACGGTAGTATCACGATCGAAACGAGAACGATTAAGGAGTTATAGAACTTTAGCAAAATGTACATTCAACTGTGGACGTATTAGATGACAGTTATCTAGTAAGTTAGATTTCACATTCTTTTTTAATTCTATGAGTTTCGTCCTACGAACAAATCCGTCATACAATGCGTCCTCGTCAAAAATATAGAATTGAATGTTAAACAAAAAAAATAACATCGTCACCTTTCTTTGTCGAGTGTCATCTGCCTCCTCCTACGTTTGCGTCGTCTCCTTGGTTGCCGAAACTCCACACCTCCTGCAAGTAGAGGAAGACACGCATGGGTTTATTCATTGAAAAAAAACATCTAATGAATATTTTAATTGGGACAATGAACTTACCTTCTTTTTGAAATTCTTGTATGTTTTTGGAGTAAAAACCAGAGTTTCCAAATACTTTTAAATGCGGTGACGATATATCTGTAATTAAAAGAACATAAAGGGAATGGTCGTCAAATAGTGCCTTGATGCAGGAAAAGTATAAATTAAAATCAAAAAAGCTCAATTTAAGAAGACCAACCATGTTTGCCATTTCTTTTATCCTTTATTTTATTAGATGAAATGTCATCCAATATAAAGTCATACTTCGATGTTTTTGTTGTAACATCTAATCTTTTTGGATTCGTGTATATGTCGTAATCGAAGTAATTCTTGTTACTCGGCTTTGAATCTGAATGATCAATGAAGTCATTATTTCCTTTGCTCTGTTTAAACACGTCGCCGGCTGTATTTTTCTCTTTGTCAATTACTTCTGGCTTCTTGTCAGACTTGGAATGATACAACAAGTTGTTGTGCACCAAGGGCGAGTATGGCAGCTTGTATTTGTCAGATGTTGCTTTAGGACGACCTTCGTCCATTTTATTTAAGGGTAACACTTCTGAGAACGTTTTAGATAGCTCTGAAATATTGATTTTTATTTTATTTTCAATCGGAAATACATCAATACATTTGTGAGTAAGCTTTAAGTTATGCTCCTGTAGATGCTGACGCTCTAATTTTCCAATATCTTCGTTATCCCCATTCGTAGGACCGTTATTAATATCATGATTTTCGACTTTCCCAAAATTAAGTTGATCTTCCAAAGTATCAAAAAAGTATTCGCTATCTTCGTCGACCGTTTTAGCAGTAAAATTGCCAGTTGATTCTGTCGACTGGGAATGTTGCCTAGTAACGTTTCGATGAGGAGATTTAAGTTTAATGTATTTGTTAAAAAGTTCGGCACCTAGGTAGTCTAGCGTAGGTTCCCCTCTATAAGGTGCTTTCATGACGCTTCTTTTCATCCTTTTAGCTTTGATGTTATTTTTAATGTCGTCAGTGAATCCATGGTAATACTTATTTTCTATATCTTTTGCCAATTCATTACTAATATACCTACCCAGTTTTTTCTTAGGCGTTGTAGTGGAACTTCTGTTAGTGATATGGGTCGCATTCTTGGGGTCCAGCACGTGGACGCTCTCTTTAGTCTGGTTGTACAGAATGGGGTCTAATGCGAGAACGGAACTTTTCGCGTGTAGATCTGTCTTGAAGCTTCGAGACGAGGGAAAGTAAACAGGAGAGGTAACTGACTTTACGTCGATGTTGTTATCTCGTAGGAAATTCTCAAAGTCTTCATTTCTCATCGGTAGAGGCGTAGAAAAGTGTTGCTCGGGAACCTTGTGTAGCTTTGTTAGGATGTTTACCTGAAAAATGTATTACTCTCTGTACACAATTTACAGAAATTAAAAAGTTTGACCAAAGATAATGTATAAACCGTGAATATATTACAATAGTAGAAAAACTCACAGGAGACAAGACATGATGGACAGTCTTTGTAGTAGTTTCTTCTGCAAAACAAAAATTATAAAAAATAAAGGAACTGCATTATAAGTACTTCATGTCTAGTAGTGCATGCATCGAAGTTTAACAATTAAAAAATCTATGACCTGCATACCTTTAACTTCTTTTAAAATATTTAAGCCGTCATCGTAAGCCAATAAGGTGGTGTCGAATGACATAACGTCCGAGGCGGTGGCGCCTTCTTTCGTATTTGAATTGACTAAAAAAACAAGTTAACATTTTATATTTCAACTTAGCATCTTTCATATTCAACAAAAAATACAGGACATGTTGGCATCTACAAATGGCAATTGTTAAGAAAGACTATTGGGAATAAAAGTACGGACTCCTTAGTTTATCTGAAGTAATTGCCACTTCCTTGAAAACTTTCAATAAGGACATCTGTTGGTAGTTATATCGCTCGCTAAGTTGTAATACGAGTAAAAGATAAAGCAAATCTTCTCAAAATGTACCTGCAATAGTTTTGTTTTTGAGGGGATCGTCAATTTGCACGCTGTGCGTTACGAAGAAACTGGGATGTAGTATACCGCGGTACTGCGTGCTCAGGAGCCCGGGCACTTCCAGGCGCACTTCACTGCGTGTTACCTGACTCAGCTCGCGAGTAGCTACGCGACGATGCCTTATTTTATGATTTTCCTCATTAAAAGCTTTTTCTATTTTCTTCATCAAAAAGTCCTCCGTGGCTTCCACTTTCTTGGGTGAAGTTTTGTTTATTTTGGTAGCCTGCTCAAATTGCTTAATTTTACTTTTCAGCTTTTCACCGCCCGCCGGTTTCCTGATATCCAGCAGCCTGTCCAGCCTGTGCAGCTCACTTTTCAGGGCCGTCATATCGGGAGGCTTGTACATATATGGCTGTTGGATGTTCTTTAATATATTTTGCCAAGTCGTATATTTATCAGAATCCAATATATCGTTGTGCCACATTTCTAAGTCATTAAGATAATTGGGTGTCGTTTGATATCTCCTTCTCGAGTTAGAGAACTTACGCCTCTTGCTGCTGATCAGGCGATGCTTCTTCATCCTGGGCGACACCTCGTGCAAGGGCATCGTGACGAGCTGCGCCTGCCGCACGTCGTCGTCGCCGGCGCTCGAGTTGTCCGCATTGTAAGGCTGCTTGTAATCATTCAATTGAATATAAGAAAAGAAATGACTTTCTGTAGTGGGGAGTATTTTGCTTTGTGTTATTTCTCTGTGTTTATATTTACGGGTGTCGATTATTACGTCGTCCGAATTTATTGAACTATAAACATGTTGTGGATTTTCTTTCGCCATTTTGTTTGGCCTCACGAGAGCCGTGAATCTTCGGATCAGATTTATGTCATTTATTTTGTTTTTGACTGCCTTGTAGGGTGACGTGGCGTAGTCATAAATACTCATGGGAGTTGTGTAATCGTTCAACGTCTTGACAGTTGTAACTCTGATATTGATGAAGTCCGCATCGTTGAAGTCCGGTCTGCTTCTTCCGCTGTCGGTTAGTGTCCTGTAGTTGGTGGACGTCGGCGGCGGAGTGACTTTCGTGGTCATAAGTATCGGACACGGTTCTAAAACAATTGTCTCATTTTGAAATACCTACGTAACTGTAAATATTTTAGTACGTTAAGATTTATAGTGCACACGTATCTAAAAGCTTTTAAAATTAATTAATTCTTTCGAATTGAATGTGTACTAAATAGAGGATCTTTATCAATTGATATCTCTGACGATTGCTAGGATTTAATCGGTGATTACTTCATTACATGTAAAACATAATAACTAAAGCTGAATTTAAGGAAATAAGTGTAACTTACCCGTCACCACAGTTTCGTTGCTGCATGGTGGTAAATAGTTTTTTTGGACACTGTCAGCATGTGGTAAATACTTCTTCGGTATAGTAGTCTTGAAGGGCAGTTCCTTTGAAAACCCCTTTAACTTGGATGACTCCGGGATTACGGTTGGTATTTCCATATTTATATCGTCCAAATTTGGCGGAGGCTTGTTGTACTTCATCGACTTGAACTGGTTGACGTGGGTGTCCAGCATGTCGTAGTCGAACATTTTACTCAGGACAACGTCTGGTTTACCATCAATTCGTACGTTAAACATTTTTTTTAACTTTTTCAAAGGATTTAAGCTTTTTATGGTTCTCGGCGAATCTCGCTTCTTCAGTATCGACTTTTGATTGTTCTTATTTTTATGAAATCGAAACCGGAGATGGTTAAAAAACTTTCTTATCCTGCTATCGTGTCCGGTGTTCCTCAGGTTGACGACGGCGGTCGGCTGGGTCACCACGTTCAGGTCAACGTAAGCGTATTTGCCCGATTTCTTTTTCAGTTTCCGCGACCGCGGCGACGACGACTCTTTCAAGGCGTCCAACTCGAGATCTGGTAAATAACTGCGATACAGTTGGTATTCATTATCGGTGACGTCGCTTTGAGAGTTCCTCACGGGTCTGTGCAGAACACTCTCCAACAGTAAGTCTATGTTGACCTCTGTGCTCGTGTTCTTATCATATTTATCATCATACTTTTCATTCCTATCATAAAGCTTTGTGTTTATATTGTCGGCTATATTATTGCTTTCAAATCCCATCTTCAGACCTATTGTCAAAATTTAGTATATAAGAATAAACTATATCGGTCAAAACAAAAACAAGGCTTGTGTTGTCATTTCAAATAATTATTACAACATTAGCTCTCGAAACATTACCTCTGCTACTCTCATTGTATTGTATTTAGTTTTACTATCATATTGAGTTATGATGCAAGACATACTACTTGAACATTACAGACCAATCGAACAGTACATATAGTTAACTACTTTACAGTTACAATCGAAATTATTCTCACCGTGCTTTAAAACTTTCTCTAATGCTGATGTCGTTTGAGTTTTGTACATCTTTAAGACGTTCGCCAGCTGGTCCAAGTCGGCGTCCTCGCTCTGACGCTGCTGGTCGGTGGTAGCTATTAGATTGTCGTTGTCGCACATCACACTATTACTGCTAGATCTCGACGAGTCGAACTTGCTCTTGTCCGTGACCAGAGGCCTCAGCGACACGGTCTGAGACGAGTGGTACTTTTTGGGCTGGCCGGAATCGAGAAATACATAGAAGTGCTTCTTGAACCACGATTCCTCGCTCTTCGACGATATGTCTTGGTCCTCGGTGGTCTCCGCGGCGTCGTAGAACGCCCTCTTGTACCGTTTGGGCACCGTCGGCAGTTTGTTCAGGATGAATTTTCCGATGTCGTCGACGCTGTGGTGGCGGTGCGCCTGGTAACGAACTAAATTGGAGTAGTTTTGTACGCCTTGCTCCTGTTGAAACTTCAGATAGTGTTTGTACCCGTTCACGTAATCGTTGTAGTATAATTTTTCAGCCAAATCTTTAATATCCGTGGTGGTGGGGTTAGTCGGTTGGGTATTAATTTCGATATTTTCAAGCGGCTTATCATTGTCCATCTCGTCGAATGGCTCGCGCTGCTTGGTGTCAGACGCCGCGCCATCGCCCTCCGCTTCCTCCGACGGCTTTCTCTGCAAGTTAGTTAAAACTGTTTCATTTTGAGTAGACTTAGTATTGTAATCAGAGCTCCCACCGCCGCTTTTACTCGAGGGGCGTAATGTCAAGGGGTGTTCTTGATAATAATCTTTTAATAGTAATTCAGAGTTAGTAATCAGTTCGTAATCATCGTCATCAAGGGGCTGCACCGAAGAGTCGTTTATGTGGCGCAGACTTCCGGTGTAGTTTACGGCTGAGAACTTTTTATAACGCATTGGGGAGTTTTTAAATGTGTCGTAATCGATTGTATCATTTATATTAGCAGTGTTATTGTCGGGAGCGGCACCGAGCGCGCTGCAGCCTCTTAGTTTGTTATACCAATACTTAGTTTCGTTTTTTATTACATTTTCACTAACTTTAATTTCTTTACATAATTGACTTTTTACCTTTGTTAACGTTTTCTTCAGTTCGTCCACATTAATATAGTTCGACACGTTGCGACTCGTATGCAAGTTGCGTTTCATATTGTTTTTAAATGTCGCAGATTTGGTACTCCTGTAAGAGAACGGTATGATCCCGAGCTCGGTAACGAAACCTTTCGTAATTGTCTCGATTGCGTTCATTTTGATGCTATTCAGTATCGCCTCGATCTCGGAAGTTTCCACCGAGTATTTGTCCATCTCGTCGATTAGCGGTGTCGTATATTTGTTGTAATTGTACGGCCCGTTAGGGTTCATCATAATGGACATTAAGTTTGTGTAGGGATCGGTCTTCAAGTTGTATATTTCTTTTAAATGCTCTATTTTGGTGGTGAGCTCGGTGAGAGAAAAATCTTCGCCCGGCGCCGAAGTGAACTTCTGTTGACTCGGCCTCATCGTTGTAAATGGGAAGTTACTTTTCCAGGTGTAGTTATCGTTCAACCAGCGTCTTTTGTCTTTTTTTAATTTATCAGTAACAATGAGTGAGTTTTCGGTACTAGACCAACTTTTATTAGAACTGTCGTAGTTTAGAACTTTTCGCACCGTTTTGCTATCGGAATCAGCTCGGCGCTTGAACAATCCGCTGCGACTCTTTCTCCTGCTGCGTTGTTTAAGCAGCATGTACGCTTTGTCGCTCTTAGGGCTGCTGTCGCTGTTGTCGGACTGCAGCCGGTGTTTCAGGTTGCGAGACGCGGTGCTCTGTATGCGGATCCGCGCCATCATGTCGTTGGAAATAAACTGCTTCTTCTTTTTCCCCTTTAGCCTGTCCATTAGTCTCTCGAAGAAGCCTTTTCGATGCAATTTAGTCATTAGAGGTTCATTGCTCTTACCCGTTACTTGCGCGTACCTAGTTACATTAACATTATCGGAAACCAACTGGGACGTGGCCAACTTGCTGTACCTGGGCGACCACGGCTTGTGGTACCCGAGGGCGTCCTCCTGGTATCCGTTCCTAATGTGAAATCTATTCTGTTTAATATCATGTTCTTTATCATTTTCTAGATCATGTATACTGTCGACTACATTGATGATTTCATCGTCTTTTGCGATACTTTTAGATATTGTGTGGCTGTCAATAAGCACCATCAGGTAAAACAAGCTGCAAATAAGGCACTCATTAAACATTTCACATTACTAGAACAGCTTAAAAACTTAAATTAGAAATCACTTGTTTTATAGTACTTCATCACTTATATAGACAAACAACAGTTACAAATATTGTTGTAATAAATAAGTTATAATAATTAGAATAGAAGAGTTCTAAATAAACATAATAAGATCCCCTCCCCTGTCTATGACGAGCATAGTGTAAAACATCTGAAGCAGTGTCTACCACTTCAACAGTGGCCGTTGACGGGACATTTCAATGTTATATTTTAAACAGTTTAATGTAATAATGCACGTATTATATATATTTGGAGTAGTTATTAGATGAGCACCACAACAAACAGCTAAGAAATTCGTCTGACAACAGTTTAAGGCTTACAAAATAAATTTATTACTCACCATAAAAAATTGAAAAATAACATTTGCTATGTACTAAGTAATCCAAACCGAGCATGATACCATCAAATAAAGCTAAACTTAACAAAATAAACTCATACCAATACTTTTACAACTCTTTTATATAAATTGCAGTTTGACAATAGTTTTGCAATTGTTTTGTTCCGTGACAGCGTCAGTTTGAATTATTTCTTTACGTCACTTTGATAGCTTCTTGCGGAAAAAGTATTTACATGTAACTAAATACTCACTTCTATGCTGTCCGCACCGCACCAAGATAGTATTTTAGTCGGGTAGCAAGTAGCAAGTATCCGAACAAAGGATTTACTAATCTACTCTACTAAAATGTTGTTGTTCGGACACGTTTAGTTACTAATCTACTAATTACTTTCCTAGTGCGCAGGATTAGGCTTAAACGAGTCCGAACAGTAGTAAATGCTTAATTCACATAAATGCTACTTGCTACTCGAATAAAATACTATCCTGGTGCGAACAAGGCTTAAGGGTGGTGCCTGGCACTAGCAAGATTTTTCTTTTTTAATATTTTCTTTCTTGGCACGCATTTTAACGTCAAATTACTATGGAGCTCTCCCTCTATGTATAATATCCCTTTGATTAAAAGCTTAAATAAGCGATGTTGTGACGTAAGCTATGCTACTGATCCGAGCAAGTGGCAGTCGGTACAAGCATAAGAATATCTTTGTTTATTTAACTATCATTTAACTGCTTCACTAACGCTACGACTTCATTAGACCGAGTTCGCGATAAAAACGGAAAATTTGCTTCGGTGTAAGGCCGTTTTTTTGTATCACATCGGCTTAATGAAGCTGTAAGGTCAGAGATTATTAACTGTACCACTTAATTGTTAATAATTTTCAATTCCTTTAACTCATTGTTTGTTCCACAGTATTTTAGGGATCCAATTACACTTTGGGGTACCTACTTTGTTTTTCATCCCATCATTTAACCCGAAAGGAAAGTCAGATTTTTTTCGATAAAAGGTTTAGGTCCCGAGCTATTTATAGATGTAATAAAAACCACATGTTATTTAAAAATATACTTTAATATTAAATTAAAACTAAGTTGGTCATTGATACTGCGGATTGACGTAGATGCCGATGTCATACGAGAGTGCTTTCCCGCGTTCGCTCTTCATGCGCATATTGACGAAGCTGTGCCCGACACCGCCCGCTGTTATGTTGATGGAAGCTTTGCTATGCAACGTGTCCAGTGCTTGGATACCCTGGAAACATGGAACATGATATTGATAAATCGTGAATACAGTTGAGGCAATTGTAAATGGATGTTTACGATTTGTTGCACATCAACCCTCAAGCCTTGTTCGCAACAGGATAATATTTAAGTCGTGTAGCAAGTAGCATTTATTCGAACAAAGGGTTTACTACTGTTCGGACTCGTTTAAGCCTAAACCTACGCACTAGGGTAGTAATTTAGCAACTTAACGTGTCCGAATAGCAACATTTTAGTAGAGTAGATTAGTAAATCCTTTGCTTGGATACTTGTTACTCGACTAAAATACTATCCTGGTGCGTACAAAGGTTTAAGTCGAATAAAAAAGCAGCAAAGGCTCGATATGTTTACAAAAGAAGGGTTGCTTGAGACCTATTTCAATCTAAAGGCCGGCAACGCATTTGCGGTACCACGAATGTTGCAAATGTCAATGGGCGTCGAAGATCACCTCGGTGATTCAGCCGCTCGTTTGCCCTCTTCTCTTATAAAAAAAAAACAAAAAAAATGTTTATATTAATATTAAGATCGTATTGATTGATATGTAAGAAATAAAAGTTATTATTGTTATAATTGTAACATCTATTCATATGATTTATATACGCGGGAAGTCCGCAGCCGCTGTGGCACGTGTGAATGTCCCACAATGCGATGCGTATGCGCATATCTATTACAATAACAAGACTAAATCTATATAATATTATACAACAATTAAAACGGAAATTAGTTTTGATATAAACATTTCATTGTGATCAGAATCATTCACTGAAGTGCTTAGATTAAGAAAATCTAAGCACTTCAGTGAATGAGTAATAGAAATATTGTCTGAATCATTCATAATATTATGAACTTCCTGTTTGAGGAAATGAGATATAAATATAGTAAGTATATCTTCGTCCTCGACTGATGAGAGACTGTTTTTAGTAAAGGATATGACCTTTTACTTCAGAAGACATCTTAGAAGAAAATAACTAAGTACTGGAACGTGCTAAGATTTTGCAATACATCGTTTACTAAAGAGCGTGTCCTTACTGAACTGTTATCCAGGTTGCGATATTCTAGCAATAACCTTTAGTTTATACTTAATAATTCTACGTTCCCACTCAGACTTTAGCCATGTTAGGACTAAGTTAGTCAACCACGCTGGCCCAGTGCGTGTTAGTTGACTTCATACAATAAGATCATTTTTTTTCATTACTGCTTTAGTAGATACTAGCTATTGTGCGCGACTTCGTCCGCGTGGAATTAAATAATATAGCTTATGTTACTCGGTGATAATGTAGCTTTTTAATGGTGAAAGAATTTTTAAAATCTGCCCAGTACTTCTTGAGTTATTTCAATACAAACAAAAATCCAAAAATGCAAAAATACAAAGTTTCTCTCATTATAATATTAGTATAGATGAAACTGAATTCGATAGTTATTGTCTTAATGTATTAGATACAATAATGCCCTGGCCTGGTCACCCCTTAGGGTAGACTCCGAGCCCCGTGGTGTGGCCATATAGTGAGCTGGTGATGATGAAATAATAATGATTGCGTGATAATGAAGGCATGTATCCACAAGATACAAAAACAAACTAATAAAACATGATTTTTCTTTACTAAAGATTTCAACATTGATCGCTACTTGTAATTGAAACTGATAATTACAAGTTCTAAGAAGTGTCGATAACGTTTTCTTTGAAGTACTTTATAATTTCCTTCGCCTACTTAATAATTCAAAGATAAATCGGTCACCACAATTTAAACTATCAACTATCGTAGGGGAAATACAATGAATATAATTTGGTTTATGAAACACGCTATAAATACAATTTTAATTAAATACTTTAACGACTTTTTGGATTTTTTTAAATAATTCTTTCAGTGTTTTTTTAGCGAAATTATTTAGTTAACATAATGAATTTTGCCTTTGTGTATGAGATTAAAGGCCTAATTTTGAAACGCCAATCAAATATTTAAGAGCGTCTTTGTTAAGTCCACGCTTAACATCGAAATACTACGGCGATCTCTTTTAATTTTGACACCATTAAGATTTTAAGCGACACTTAAATTTGAGTTCTTTCAGCATTGATCCTAGAGTATAGCAAAAGAATTAGCCGCACGCCCGCCTCTACGTTGTTTGGGTTCTTTCCCGGTCAAAAGACAAATTCATTTACTTAAGTATAAGTAAGCTTATTTAAGTTTTACTAAGTGTATAGTATTATATTATCTGTGGTATAACTAACGACACACTGCTATTGAGGCTATCACCATATCGAAATAATTTATCATGTTTTATAAATAGAACTAGCTGATGGTCGCGACTTCGTCCACGCAGAATTAAAAAATATAGCCTATGTTAGTCGGGGATAGTGTAGCTTTCTAACGATGAAAGAATTTTTAAAATCGGCCCAGTAGTTCTTGAGTTATTTCAATATATACAAAAATTCAAAAAGACAAAGTTTATCTCTTTATAATATTAGTACAGATAGATTTAGGAAAATGTAATAATAAATATGTCAATGAATTTATTTCCCATCATTTACAATGGAACCTGGATAAACGAGAATCCATGGGACCGCGATATAGAGGTTTCTCGCTAATCGAGGTTTGATTGTACTTATTTTGTTTACTACACGTTCTGGGACAATGTGAGTGGAGTTGACTACTACGTACCTGAATAACTTTGTTGTCCGGCGAGGAATAGAAGAAGTATTTAACCCTTTTGATGAACGGTATGGCGTTGTACTCCACCCTTTTGTGCTCAGTGAGGATCACTCTGTTAGCAGTGTTGCCGACCACCAGATGGTCACCTCCCACACACAACAACGAGGTGGTCAAGATGGTCAGTAAGATAATGGTCTTCATTGTGAAGGGATTGTGCGCTTGCCGCTCTGCTCTACACGATTGTGCTCGATTGCTAAAGGTCGCTTAAGTTTATCTTAGGTTTGTTGAGTGTTGCCATGTTAAGAAACTTTGCCTACATTTTGCTTTACGCGTAAGTGATGTAGTTTTTTTTAGGTTGTAGATTTATTAAGGTTATTTTTTTAATCTTTTATTGTAGTAACCTTTAATATTTAATTATAAAAATATTTTCGATATTTCTATTTTTGATGTAGTGTATTTTACGCCAAAATGGGAGACAATTGCATAATAATTACTCTATTTTTTTCTGAATGATGTGTCTAATTTAAGAATACTCATATATAGTGTTATTTACAAGCATATTTAACAGTATACAGTAATAGCTATACAGCTATTGAAATTATAATCTGACTGCATTTAATTTAGTAGATTAGAACATGATTATGGCAACACTAGTAAGTAATAACATTAACATTACGCATCGCTGTGATCTAATCTGTTAGTCAGCTGTACGATACAATCCTACTTATATTATAATTCATTCTTATTTAACTGACACAGGATATTGTTACGTGGACGTAGTTATAGAAATAAATACCCTCCCCACTAATGATTGAATATGCTAAAGAAATCTATCAGCTGAGCACGCATGTAGATATCTATACTAATATTATAAAGAGAGAAACTTTGTATTTTTGTATTTTTATATTTTTTTTGTATTGAAATAACTCAAGAACTACTGGGCCGATTTCAAAAATTCTTTCACTATTAGAAAGCTACATTATCCCCGAGTAACATAGGCTATTAATTAATTCGACGCGGACGAAGTCGCGCACAACAGCTAGTCTATGATATTTTTATAGACATAGTCATAGCCAAATTGGGGAGTTGGATGGAGGAAGGACGGTATTAAGAGTACGCGTAACCGTCGTGTATGCATGCGCATTTATGAATGTAGAAGAAGCGAGAGAGGTGTGTCAGGATCGTGCCAAATGGAGGTCCGTTGATTCTGCCTACCCCTCAGGGTTACGGGCGTGAGTTGTGTTGTTGTTGTTGTAGCCTGGAAGAACACACATGCTACAAGGTTTTCTTTTAAATTCCACATTAAAAGTAATATAAAATAAATAAAACGATGTAATAAATCATAAGTCTTTATTCAACAACACTGTGTACTCCTTTTCGAGTGTGTCGAGGTGCGCGTGCGCAGCGAGGAGCGCGTTCTGACGACGCAGGTTGTGGTGCAGCGCGGCCTGGCTGTGCGCGGCGGCGGCCAGCGCCCGGCAGCGCGCCTCCAGCTGCGCGCGCGCCGCCTGCTGCTGCCCGGACAGCGCCCGGCTCGCCTCGCGCAACTCCTGCGACATGTTTATTATACAACAAATAGCAATCTTAAATTGTAAACTAAGTATATACAAATTCAAAATCTTAAATCTACACAAAGCAATAGAAAAAGTGCAATATTTTAATAACGATAACGTATTTCTCTGTTTCCTTATTATGGATGGAAGCGAGGCATACCTACTTTCGAACAGACCGAAGACCAATACTAAAACAATACTACACGCGCGTCTAGAGGGTAGGCAGAGATGAACTGCTCCAAAACGCATACCTTCTCCGTCATCTTGGCAGTCTCCAACTGCTGCGTGAGGGTGTCGACTGTGCGCTGGTGCGCGAGGCTCCGCGCCTGCAGCGCCCCCGCGCGCTCGCCCGCGCGCCGCGCTTCTGCTGAAGCCTTTTCCGCTTGCCCCCGCGCCTCCTGATACTGACGCTCCTTCTCCTATACATGAAACACTTACTGCCACTCACGATCGTTAAGTGGCACCTTTTGTAGAAATAAAAGTATCAAAATCTAAAGAAAAATGAGACTAGGTGCTTAAATTACATAGAATATTTAACCTTCAGTTTTCTATGTTTTCTCCACTATTGTTTGCAAAAACATGGAGAGTTTATTTACTTTCAGAAATAGTAACACCGGGCTAGATGTGTTCCCTTACGTCTAACTTGGCCTGCAGCGCGGCGCACTTGGCGCGGGCGTCGGCGGCGGCTGCGCGCGCGCTGTTAGCCTGGCTCAGCTGCGCCAGGCGCGCGCCCTCCAGCCCCGCCAGCTGCGCCAGGTGCGCCTCGCACTGAGCACTCTGCAACGTACCCACAAACCCTAATACATGGAAGTTATAAGTGGTTTATACCTAATATATGATGCGGATATTTGCGGTGGAGAGGATCCAATCTAATAGTAGAGTCAATAGGCGCATTTATGTTGGAACGACAGCGACCTATCCATCTATAGAGATCAGTGAACTTACTCCAGTAGCTCGTAGTAGTTCCCCTGACATATAATGATGTCATAGTCCACAAATGGAATGAAGTTATGTTGTTATTACCTTGGTGTGGAGGGCAGCTTGCATGTTGTCGAGCTGCTCCTGCAACAGCTTCACCTTGCTCGCCAGGAACTTACACACGCGCTCCACAGACACGCGCTCTGGAAATCATGGATCAAATGATTAAAGAAAGAGTTTACTAAATTTGTATAGAAAAATTGCCACATTCCAGGGACCCTCAGCATGAAAACATTTCAAATAAATTTAAAAATGTTCTCCCAAAAGTCGCAGATCGCTCATTTAAAATTTCAGCGCCATCTAGCGGAGATGATATAAACGTTAAGGACCACCAGCAACCCAAAACATTTCTAAATAATTTCCAGGTTAAAAGAATACTTAACGTTTTTAACTATCTAGAATTGTGATTCCTAGTTTCTAGTAAATTTATTTAATAAAATATAAAGAGGCCCTGGTTAAATTATTTACTAATTACTAAAAATTGTGCGTGAATAAATTATTATTTTTTACCTTTTAAAAATGTCTGTGGTAATATATTATCGTCAATATTAATAGAAACAAAGGCGTGAAGGAACTCCATGTCATTGTTCAAGACTCCATTTTCATTTAACATACAATTATGACATCTTTGAACTGAGGTTTTATAATTATTTTCAGCGATTTCCCTATTTTTCTCTCCTTTTTCTTTAAAGTCTTGTATTATATTGCTTTTTAAATTATGATTGATATTTTTTTCTTTTTCTTTATTATGTTTAGTTGCAGGGCTCAGTTTTTTAGTTTTATCTCCACTAGGGGGCGTTAATGTTCTTGCAGAATTGCAACAATGCTTTCTTATATGTTTGGGTGACGGTGTTAACCTCAGGTTGTTTGGTACATCTGCAAAGATGTCTTGCTTTTGCTGAAATGTGAAAATGAATATGATTAGGAATTAAGATAATTTTAAAAGTTTTGGAGTATTTATACGTACCATTACATGTTCTATTTCCTTCATAAGACTTTCGGTTTTCTTTTCCAATTGTCTGTTGAGTTTTTTAAATTCATTTTCACGCGCTAAAAGATCTTGCGAATCCATTTTTCTTAATTAAATTATAATTATTAATCTTTTTTACTATTCAATACCATATGTGTCACAATTTGAAACGTGTTTACAGTCAGGACGTTGTCATGGTAACAATCAAAATAGTAACCATATTCATGTAATGTTTAAGTCAAATGCAAAACATATTAAAAAGTGTAATTACTAGATGGATATTTAAGTTATAAGAAACATTTGTAAATTATACATATCAATTTTTATTAAGAAATCTATTTAAAACAATGAAATTAATATCTACAGTAAACTGTTGTTGATGGGAATGTGCAGCCATCTAGTGTGTAAACGAAGAACTAACGAAGCGTCAAAAACAGCTGTGCGCAGGCCAATCAGGGCAGCTCTTAAAATGTCAATAGATCAGTGTTATTGTTGACATATTGCCTTGTTTAACATATGATCTCAATTGAGAAAACCTTCAATATATTTTAATAAATACCATTCTAGTATTGTAAAGTATATACAAAAACCTTTAAATGTACATTCATTTGTATGAAACAATGCCTGTAATCGTCATAAACAACGAATTTAAGTTAGATGTGCGAGCGAGAGAGTACGCGCGTAAAAGAGATAAAGGCAAGTTTCGAGGTTGTTTCACAGATTTTCAATCGATTTACGAATGGGAACGTTCTTGTGCCAGCTGACATTTTTTAGTTGATGATTAAAGCGGGCGGTGTGTAGACGCTCGCTTTACTTGACCGCAGCAATTATTGAAAAAATCACATTTGGACAGCGTTCGCTCGTCCTCGGACATATTGTGAATAGTGCAATAATGTATTTGAAGAGAAAAAGACACGATTTCCGTAGTGTTATATTATAGCGCAGGTGTTCCCTATTGGAGTTAGACGAATACGCCTGCAGCTAAAAAGGTAACCTTTGTTTTATTTATAAGCGATGTTACTGTAACATGTATAAGAATGGTCGAGAGGAAGTCGTCATTGGAATTATCAGTATCCATTAGCATGATTGCATATTCCATATCGTTGCAGCTCTTTAGAAAGTTTGACAGATTTACCAATCGAGATTGTAAAGCGACCATTTTGTGTTGACATTGAAACATATGGGACGTTGATAGTTTTTTGTACATCCTAATTTATGAAGGGTATTTCAATAATTTATAAGGTTGTTGATTCGAAAGTAGATAAAGTAGTAAAAATGTTGTATTTTATAAAATAAACCGGTTAATGCGGAGTTTTCTTTGTGATTTGCAAACGTGGTAAATGTAAAGAATCAGCTGTTTCGTAATATGTGTATAGAATTGGAAAGGCAGGTAAAGTTAAATACAATATGAAGGTGGATCAAGTTATACCTTTTTTTTCTTAGTAAAAGTAACGGGTCGAACAGGTATTATGGACCGTACAGCTGTTAATCTGCTTTTTTGTAACGACATGCAATTATAGTGCTTATTGCAAAGCACTTTGGTCTAAAATTGAATGATTAGATATATTATAGTCTGGCAATCTGAATTCAGCCTGCAATCCCTTCAGACCCGTTCTAGGGATGGGCTTGCTTTTTATCGATTGATACCGGTTTTAAATCTAGGTTTTTTTCTACATACAAAATAACATTGGTGATGAACATATACTTGTCTTTTAATTTATTTTATAATTAAGATATTTTTTCTTGGATTTTTTTTAAATAATGTAGTCAAAGGTTTAACGATGTTTTTCTATTTGAAAATGTATTTTATAGCGTTACGTAAGCAATTTTATTGGCACTCCATCGTGTTGGGAAGTTAGCTAGGTGGAAATAGTTTACACGTGCTACTTTAGTTATAACTGTACATCAATATTTAAATGTATCGTTTTCTTAGCCACAGAAATGTGATAAATACTTTATTCGCATTTCTTTGGCTGATAGGACGATTGATGGCGATATGGTCAATGCTTTAACTCAAAAAGCATAGTAATATCGTCCTTACGTAGAAATTCAAACACAATAGTCACATAATTTCGTATTTTCAAGGATATTGTGGCTCATAACTATGTGTTTACCTTTAAAATAATTAAAAATTGATTATTTTCCATTGCTTCAGTCGGTCATGATTAATCATATTATTTAGAAATTTAAAGAAAATAATCCTTTCATACTTTAAAATACGATTAACAATAATCAGAATATATTGCGTGGCGCTTCCTTTGGTTATGCAGTCGCCATTTTGTTTAGCTCACAGGGTTGAAAACGTACTGTAGTAATATGTCAAAAATAGGGACGTTCTTTACAAACCGTATTTATCGATTTTAATTAAATTGTTTGAAAACAATAACCTTTTGATGGAATATTAGTTAATTAGGTTCCATTTACTAATTATTATTTTAATATTCGAGTGCATCATTATCGATAATGTTGTATCTTAATTATACGTAGGTTAATATTGTAACTATTTCTGTGATAACATGTGTTGTGTTTATCGATGAATTATGACTTATTATCACCTTTATATAAAAGTTAAATACAATGTTGATTAGTAATTAAAACGGTGACAAGTTTGCTAACGACTTGGTGCAAGGTTCTGCTGGTATTTCTGAACACACCTGCGTCGATTTTGTCTTTAGAATATGTACAGTCAAAACTAGATAAGTGAGAAACCTCTATAAGCGAGTCATTCTCTGATCTGACGAGCTACCTCCATAAGCTAGAAACTCGGATTAGAGAGAAACCTTTATAAGCGAGACAAATATCGCGGTCCTTTGGACTCTCGCTTATCCAGGTTCGACTGTATTTGTACTGATACAATGCGTAAGCCGGATTCTTGTCTATGGTAACAGATGTCGGTCTTTGTTCGTGTTTTGCGCATGGTTTTCTTCCGTATGCGGTTCGTTCTCCTTACTAAGCTGGTCGATGTTAGTTTTTCTAGCAACGGCCAATCAATAAAACATGTTCAATCACTTTATCTCTATTTATTAATGTTGAATACGAAACCGATTTCCTTTTGTTTTTACAAACATACGTACAGATTTAATTTCACATAATATTGTTTACAAAGGATGGACGTTTACTTTTATCTCAATCACTATATTCAGTATGTTTTATATGCGATATGCTAATGTAAAAAACAAATAAGTTTACTGGTAACTTTAACAGAGTAAACTTTAACAGGGGCACGTGTTTTTGTCAACAATTTATAACTAATCTATCCCCGCGACACGCCGCGCCCTTCCCCGCGTTCGCCTAGAATTTAATTATAATTGACCTTTCCTCCACTCGTTACTAAACCAACACGCACAATACACTATTTTATTATAATCGTTAGCTCGAACTTCCCGGATCATTGACATCAATATTTGTCTATTGGCGTAGATTAAGCTATTTTCTAACAGTATTGAATATTAATAGCATAAAGAGCATCTCAGCTGCTTCTTTGTAAATGAATCTACCTTGCCATAAATCTTGTTAAAATACAAGAGAAATTCGAAAGCGGTTAGAACCGGCACTTGTTCATCAAGATGTTGTAAATAGTTTATTTTGATCCGTCGGGGAGTGGCATCGTTAGACAACTCTTCACGCATTAAAGACAAGTGAAAAATAAACAGAGCAATGACAGCAACATCCCTTCGGTTGGTCATACTGCCCATATTTTGAAGAATAGAAATGAGAATTTTCTCTGATAAGTACGTACAACTAAAGTAAATATGTTATTCTATTGAATGATGGTGACCCTTGAAGTTAAGGTCAAACACAGTAGGTGCTAGGTCATCTCACGTACTCCATTGAGTGTGTAATTTAATTACGTGGTTACTTTAATCCATAGGGATGGTGTGACTTACGTTTGGTCCTATCGATAGGTATATCGATAAGGTTCTTAATACTTTTAACTTGAAGAACTCGAAAAATACATGATAAAAGTTGAACCAAACTCTTCACAAAATAACATACGAATGAGCTATTTACGCGTCAACATTTTATCGATCGATGCTTAACGTAAAGAGTAATTTCAGTTCGTCCTGTTCTTTAAATAGCCATTTACTGGATGTCGATAACCTCTATGCTTATTTCCATCTTCTTTTTTAACATCGCATACCCTTGTTCTGGGCGAAATAGACCAAATCCTTGACATTATCAAATACCTTAATTGTTATTAAATATTTTTATGCATTTAACATTTACACAATGGAATAATTGGAACATTAATAATTCTGATTGTTGTATAGTTTTTTTTACAATGGTGCTGGATTTAGAACACGTCCAATGTAGAACTTTTATTAAAGAGTTTTGTGTATAGAATAAAGATTGGATTGTCACTGAAATTCATTGTCATATATATATTTTTTTATTTAGTATTTTATGTAATTCTATTATATTAATGTTTTAAATTTAGTATTTGTTTCAATAAATTAAAACCAGTTATAACAATGTCACATCACTAGCCTAAATTTAGCTCGCTGCGTACAAAGTCGTAGCCCTTTGCGGAGGTCCGTAACCTCGACGCTTCGACTTTTTTAACTCGCTTTGCGGATCTCTTTTTATTTTTTAAAAACTAGTTTACGTACGTGACCTCAAGGCATTGTTTATTTTTTAATGTTGTGGAAATACAATGCGATTGAAATGGGCGTTTAATGGCTTTGTTTTTTTATGGAGACGACCAAGATTGTATAAGTAATTGATATGCCCTAAAGCAATACGATACAAAACTTATAATAAATGTGAAATCAATAGGTTCTAAATACAGGTTAATCTAGTATACTAAAATCTAGAATAACTGCATTAGTACCAAGTGCTAAATCGATATTTGGAGTTGGATTTCTGAGTATTCTAAAAGTGTCTAAGTTTCTGCGCCAGAGTAGTTAAACTTCTTAGTTTCAAAATTACAAGAACTCGTTTCACATTTACACCAGGAAAGCATAATGTGTATAGAGATAATAGACGAGATATTACTACCGTACTTAATGGACCGTTCAACGAACAATGAGCGGGCGTGTAGTTTTAATAAAGAATGTGTGCCAGCAAGCGGTCGGTAAAGGGGGAGTGCTGACCGTCCCGCGGGAGGAGGAGGTGCTGACCCTCCCCGAGCAGGATAACGGTGTAGCGGTACCGACGTACCCTCGGCAAAGCCATATACAGCAGTCTGCATCTAGGTCTTTAGCTCAAAACAAATGTATACTTGCCTAGTATAAATGGGAAGGATTGGTAGTTTTATTAACAAATTAGTGCCAAAATAGGTCTACTATAGTTAAACGACTTTAATAGGCCGGACTATATTCATTCACATGGCCATGTCTAACTACGGTATGTAAATGAGCTATGCATAGTTTATATTGTTCAAGGAAAAATACAAATATGCTACAATGTTTGGTTTAAACAATAAACAATTGCGTAAGATCGTGACAATGGATTGCATCAGGCGACTGGGGATGTGGTAGTCCGTGGCAGCGTGTGGCATGCCGCATGAGGGACGTTGCTGATTGTTGACATACCACATCACACACATCACTAAAGTCATGCGTCATTTATCTTGCACACGTGTTTACGTTAGTAATTGTTTTTTTGCGTATCTCTAAAGGTTAAAACCCTCGGATAAAATTATGATACAAACTTATTTTCCAAATAAAGCTAAATATAATTACAGGCATTTGATACCTTACCTTTTGCAGATATGTATTACTTTGATCTATTGTTCATGCGATTGACTATTTAGATTAATATATGTATAATACATACAAACATATTCAACAATACACGTATCTAGAAATGGAATGAATACATGCTTTGTTTATCGCTAAGCCGCTTCGTGTTCTGTTGAATTGTTTTATCATTTTAAAACAATTTCCTGTCTTTCCAATTAATAATAACTGAGACAAATATTCAAGTTCCCGTGCCCGCGTGACGTGTGTTGGGGAATACCGCTATATTTCACAAAACACGATCTCATCGGAAACATTTACGGGCTTTTGATTTGGCAAGTCGCTCGGGAATGTTTTTATATCTTAAACTAGCTGTTGCTCGCGACTTTGTCCGCGTGGAATTAAAAAATATAGCCTATGTGACTTGGGGATAATGTAGCTTTCTATGAGTGAAAGAATTTTTGAAATCGGCCCAGTAGTTCTTGAGTTATTACACATACAAAAATACAAAGTTTCTCTCTTTATAATATTAGTATAGATTAACTTACGAGAAAGGTTAATAATAACATGGACAGTGACGTCATTAAAGTACAATTGCACCATTTGAGATAATTGTTTTCTTGAGTTGTAATAATTATGTTGTTTTGTAAATTCTATCGTAGATTCACTTTCCTGATACCTCGTTACTAAACAAAATATTAACAATTTATAGTCTAAAGTTGGCTTCTTACTTTACCTGTGCAGTTAAAACTGACGTAGACTCGACACAATTTGAAATGCAAGTCGAACTCTACAGTTCTCAGTTTTAGCTACACGTCAGTTTTAACTGCGCAGTTAAACTGTACAGTTAAAACTGAGCATCTGTAGCCGGCTGTATGTTTTGTGATTAATCTTTGATTTATTTGAAATCAATTTGCGTTGCCGCCATTTAATTATTATACGATAAGGTGTAAATAAAAAGTAATAAAGTAACTTTAGAGTACCGTAAATATATCACTTTGAACGTATGTTTGTTGTTGATTTTTAACCTCTACAATTTTACTAGTTCGTGATAAATGTAAGGTTTTAAATAATGACGTTATTGACCAGTAGTGACATGATTAAGAGTGAGACGACTGAGAAGAGGGAAGGTACATAGAAGACGAAAACCTGGCCATCTGAGGCCATGATGTTATTGACCAATAGTGATTGTTGAAATGACGCAAAAACAAAGGAACTATTCAAGTTTTAATAGTAGAATGTAGTATTTCGGCCAGTGATGTGCACCATTTTTCCGTGTCTAGCACGTATTTTGCGTATCACACATATCTTTAAATTTCTTCGTCGATATGTGCACACATCACGATGTTTTCCTTCATCGTAGGAGCGTCGAGTAAATATGTACATAAAAGTTTTAATAGTAATTAGATTTGTGTTTTTTTACCTTTTGATATATTGTATACGGGTCCCTATAGTTTTAATATAGTGATACACTTGGCATGTTTTTTGTCCGTTAGCTCGATGTTAGGCGATCGACCTCTACGGATGTAGGGTCGTTGCTCGCAGGGGTCCGAGCGCCGCGAATTAATTTGTTGGACCTATTGTGAGTTCGTGTAGAGTACGAAGTTTGCAATATAGTGTATGGAGAAGAATGGATAATAGACACACGAAGTTATGTTAACTTATTAATGTAACTTGTACCAAATTGTAGCCAAATTAACAATTTGCAAAAAGCAATTAAATATGCGAACTGCCTCGCCTTGGACATGCCCTTGCTCTCTTTACGTTAATTTGTAGAGTTTTTAGGTTAAAACATTAAATTTATTGTTGCAAATATTTTAAACATTCTCTTCGCAAGGTGTTAATTTGCTAGACATTTCAGTTGTCATACAAAAACTTGTCGTCTCTTTCATTATCTCTGAATAAATTGAAACAGTATTATGTCTGTAGTTCCTCTGGCAGATATCTATGTGAGATTAAATAATTTAGCCGATCTGCTTCTCGTTTGCCCCTTTTTATTTCGTATAAACTAGCGCTTGGCCACGATTCCACCTTTTGATAGACGGAGATGCGGTCTAAAGATGTTACGCGCTAGCTTATTAAATGCCTGTTCAACCTACTCTTGGACACCTACGAGCTTTCTCCTCTAAAATGTTGCATGTGTGAATTATAAAAAGCGTTACCTTTACAACTGGACTCTAGAAGATGCCTGCTAACTATTACTAGCTATGTCAATTCTGTCCGAAAAAATATGTCAAAATAACACCTAAGTCCTAAGTAACAATACACGTGACAAAGCAACGTATTCAACGCTGCGCACGCGCAATCGTTTTTTGTTTTAATCATGGCTATTATACCGCGAGGTCAACTGTTGCCGACACAAGGGCAATGTGTGAATAATCTTGCCTTTTGTATTTGTTTTTTGTATGTTTTTTCGTCGTTTTCAAATTGTATTTACATGTAGAATATATTTTTTCGCGCACAAAATTTAGAATTCAGGTCTTTACTGGGATCCTTGCGGACCCATTTCTCAACACGTTTAATGCTACTATTCGGTCTTATAAAAGTGACATCGCCGCACGAGTTGATGACATTGAAAGTGTTGAACTCTTCAAGATCACATTTTCTAACGTATCTGTAACACGCTTTCTGTCCATATACCATTAATATAGATATTAGTAAAGACGTACGTTCAGTTGTCGCCGGGCCAACACGTACGCGAAGGTCGCGCCCGCCGCCGGCTTGTCTGGCAAAAAACTGTCACGTCAGTTGGCTTGGCAAAGTGATTTGCCCTGATGCTCCTAACAACCAAGATTTGTTTTGGACGTCAACCGCTTTATTTATAAATTTAGATTGATTACCTCCAGCCCGTGCTTACTACGTTCGTTTTTAATACAAAGATAATTGGCAACATTGTTTGTACTGAGTTAATTTAGCAAAGCTGGTTTGAAGTGTTGGTCTAGTTATAAAACAGATTGACTAATTGTTTGTTATAGAACTTTTGAACCTGGGGGCTATCCAAAGTACTTTTCCATTGGCGATACCGCTGATGGAATCGACAAAAATCTATGAAACTGATAATAACATTCGATAAGTCATATGCTTGTCACGTGTGAGATATCGAACGTTCCATACATTTTTGATGTCGGCTATCGAATCGCTTTGTAGCGCGTGTGCTTTGGGTAATCCCCTGGTGCACATCTGGTCTTTTAATTGAATGAAATAATGTTCAAGTCGTATGTCAACCCAAAAATAAATTTTGTTTATCCTCATTTTAGTACGAAACAGTAACATAATGGATTAATTACCTTTTATTTATTCATTTTTACCTTGAAACAATTCGAAAGTGACTGTCCTAAAAGGCTTGGAGTCAAGTTATTTATATGTAGGGTTGCCAACATTCAAAATCTGAACTCTGATGGATAATAACAAAAGACTGGTCACTGGTCGACTTTTCACACGAACCACTCAGAAGACAACGATGTCAAACCTAAAGCATCCGGTCAAGCAGTGGTAAAGGACTAGACCTGTATTCTTCAGGTCTTGGATTCGATCCCTACCTTGTGTTTTAGTAAAGGAAAAAATGTAATAAAACCCTTTCACATCTGCGAAGAAATGATGATGCGTGTAGTCAATTAGACTACAGTGGTTGACGAGGTACTAGTGACCTCTTAGGACATGCTCCGAGCTCCCAGTGTGACCTGGAGCAAACTCAGAAGAAGGGTCATAAAGAAGGGGCAACTGACAACCCTATTTATTACTCGTATCAAGTGCCCTTTTAATGATTTCCTTTGTCTTGTCTCCAGTGACATGATACATTTCTTGAATATTACACCAGCAAGAATGCATTAGTTCATTGTTGGATGCTATTGCGTATGTAGCTATTTAATCGATTTGCTACTTTAGTTTAATGAAGATAAAAAATATTTTCTATTGAACTGTAAACTTTAAATCATCAATAACTTGAATTTAATATTTAGACTTGTTTTGATAGTGAAAACTCACCTTTAACGCTTTCTTTAAATATAAACATCCCAGATCTTACTGTACATGTTTCGTGTGTGTTTACACTGTAGCAGTGAGTGTAACGACCTGCAGGCGCAGCGGTCGAAGCACCCAGCGCAGGTTCGAGGTCATTACAATTTAGTTTGACAATATCAATAATGACTTATGACAAACTGGTACAATTTAAATACAAATTAATTGTTGAACTGTTAATCAGACTATTAGGAAAAGTGGGAAAACAATTTTTAGCATTGACTCGTAAGCAACTCTTTAGAAATTGCAAATTCACTCTGCCCTACATTTAATTCTTAAGGCGTCATTTAGAGTGGCCTTCAGTGTAGTTTAAGTCCGATAAATCTATACTAAGCGCTATTAAACGACTCTGGGTGTGCAGTATAGCTATTCATCTCCTCTAATGTACTAGGAAACCATAACATGTGAGTGTCGCGTGTGAGTTTTCCATAAACAATTGATTGGCTGACGGAAACTTGGCGATAGCTTGCATTGATCATTCGCTCGCTTTCTAACCGCACGCAAACTTCCTTAAACACGACTATACTTAATAATATTTATGTTAAATGTATCTTAGATGTGACGATAAAGTCAATTTATACTTACGGCCACACGCAGAATCACCAAATCCCTCTGTGTGGTTCTAAGTTTACACTTAAAGACTATTTTAGTGATCACTTGACAACCATTAGTCGATAGTGACTTTCTAGCAGTAAAACTATTATTAAAAATCAATAACATTAAGCTGTGGAAGTGATGTGAGGGAAACCTTATTCCTGTTTCTTATAAAATCCCATTACACAACTGTAATTGACAACTTTGTATGACAATCGCGTACGAGCGTACAAGATGTCTGGTCAAGGTGACTGTAATTGATGACTAGAATACCGTACTTTGTACTGCATGTACGGTCACGGGAATCCGCGGTAGTACACTTACAGAAAAAATACCTCGTTTCTAGCAAGATGTCAAAATATGTATTTTTTGGAAATTATCAATGAGGTAGCAGTGAGTTGCGAAAACAGCGGGATGATAGTAAAAACCAATTAGTCGTAGACAGACCTTTCTTGTAGACACAATTAACATTTGCGTCCCATTGGTTATTGCGTTGTCTAAATGTAACACCGCCAGTTACTTCGATTGTACATATTGTCATCTCTTTTAGTCTCATTAACAAAATAGAGATAACATGTTCACAGGGCTTACGATACTGTAAGGAACCAAATCTTTCTATGTCCAGATTAGTATGTCCAGGTTTTTGTTTGAAAATCTAATAGACTTTTATAGTCTGTGCCACTATTCCAAGTATAAGTTACAAGTCTACTTCTGGAGCCGTTATTTCAGTCAGGTTCCCTTTCCACGGCAGCGGGTCTTATTGTGTACAGTTGCATGGTTTTTATTGGTGCGGGCTTCAAACCGGATCTCGAGAAAAACTTCTTTGTTTATTCACGGTATAGTTTTTTATTTTGCCATCAACTCCGCTTGCTTTTGGGTTTAATGTGGTTTGTGGAGCGAAGCGGATTTTACTTAATATTTTCTCTGTTGACTGAATATGATGAACAAAAACCCTATGAAAGTTTATCTTCTTAAATAGTTTACTATTGAACATTTTTTTTCTACTATTGAACAATTCAAAAAATATTTGTGTAAAGATGGTTATTTGTTAGTTTTTCTTGTAGGTAAAAGCTAGCTACTGTTGTTAGGACTTCTGATGGAGAATGCGGGATCTACAACGGATTGAAAATTACTCGTATCTCTTAAAAATGTTGCCTACGTCTGTGTGGTATGTGTGTGCAAGGGTGTGCTCTTGCCAGAATGGCAATGTCGACCCGGTCGTGTTTCCCAAACTTTTTCCCATTGACCTAATTCCATGTCGACCTACTCTGTCGCCCCCTATCGCATTTCTTGTGTCCCATTTTCATTACAGAATGCAAGCTTACGTTTCGTTCGTTTGCTAGTGTTTTGTTTGATTGGAAGTGAGGAATTTCAAGTTGCTTTGATACAGAAAGTGAAAAATGTCGGACATTTTGTTATGCATTGTTTTCTACCACACATTTGTATTTGTGTAAAGAATTTTTACAGATTATTTTCTTGCAGTTAAACTTTTAAACAGTTTTAAACGTTATCATAATTTATATTCATCGATTTGCGTTCTGGGATGAATGTTGATCGATGGAGTGCAATAACCAGGTAACGCGAAGATAACCGGGCTCGGAGTAACGCACGCGTCAACGCCCCGCGGCCCCTCTACCCTGCCGGCCCTTGAGCCACGCACGACAATCTAGAGGAAAAAAAAAGGACCAAAAGCTCTTTTCGAACACTAATATGCTAATTAGGTACTATTATAATCATCAGCTCGTTTCTGATGATCAATATCTGTACCTATTACTAAATATAAATAAGGAAACTTTGAAAAAGTAAATGTTTCTTTGTTTATTTGGTCCGCAGGGTCGTGAGGTGCAGGTAAACGACACGGCCGGATGACGAGTGTGCGAAGTTCCTGAAAGTCGAATATTTATAAACAATGTGAACACTTCCCAGATCTCGCTAATGAGTTGTTTTTAGTTAAAGGTGACTGACCTACTTTATGAATTATAACCTGCATGTTTTATTATAATTAACAAAAACTATTTCTCATAACCTCTTTTAAAGATTAAGGTTATTGCAACATGAAAAAAAGGCTGTTTTATTGCGCTTTTATTTAGTTATTGAATCAAATTTATTTTCGTACGTTCGGACATTGAGTCATCAGTATCCGCTGTGAGTCAGTTAATTTCGACAAGTAACGGTTTACCCCCTCCCCTTCCCGTTCCCCTCCATCGAGTATAACATACATGTGTGTGGGCGGTGTAACACCGTGACTGATGTACTGTTGATTGTTTATTTGGGTAGTTTCGGTGTGATTGAGGACGAATTCTGAATAAGAATAACATCAAAAGAGCTGTTTATAGTGGCAATGTCCCACCCTGAGTATATAGTTAAGATAACACTAGACTAGGCTTAAACAACTCCTCAAGTGTCAGCAATCACATAATCTGTCAGCGTGGCGAGCACTCCGCAATCAACTTATCGTATGATAACGACTTGTTGACAACTTTGTATGTATGTATGTGCGAAATTCACTTCCTAATATTGTTGCGTAATATTTATCAATTAGACCAAGAGTCAAATTAACTAAAAAGAAAATCTTTTTTTATGTTTGCAAAACTAGATGTTCAACAAAAACGTGCTTCAAAAAATATAATAAAGTATTCCTTATTATATCTTTCGTGTAAATATAGTTACAATCTGTAAAGTTTAAAAGTTGTACGTTTAAAAATGCTTTTGTGCATAAATGTACATTTTGAAACATTAAAAAGTAGGGCCGCGGAACTGGGTCAATTGACCTCCCCGACCGATAAACAACCGAGACACAAACACTCAACCATCGACGACCTCCCTCATTTCCATAGAAATAGCTGCTCGATACTGAACTTTGTTCAAACTGTTAATAGTTGAATTTACATTGCGATACTTTTAGAAAAATAATTCTAGCTACTCAAAATTTCACAATTTAAAAAATAAATCAAATCAAGCAAGAAAATATAATAAAGTAAAGCTCATTTCGGGCATTGAACTAGACATTCAACTAAGTAAAATCTTAAAACGGCGAAAAATTTATACAAAGTTCTCTGACCCGTTAAAACAGAGTGAAAATGCACGAATCCAATCAAAGCAGCGCATTCGATTCAACTGCGCCCCCATCCCCCCGTCTAGACGGGTGCAACCGGTAGCTGTGGGTAGTCTCAAACACTCAACAGCTGATAGTCTGCTGCGCTTCAGATCAGTTTATTGTGAGACGCCGTGTCGGGAGGACGTCAAACGCGCTCCCCTCTAAACATGCGCGTTACTTTCGTAAATCTGTGGTTATTTTCATCTCATCACAAATGATGAGCTGTAAATAGATTTTAATTAAGCTTTAGAAGGTCTCTTTTGAAATTTAAATTCAAAGTTTACTAAATTATTCTTTGTTTACTTTTAGACTTATGTTTTAATTTACTGAAACAGATTTAAATCAAGTTCTATTTAACTTTTAAAGTGGTTCTAATGAGGTTTATATTTTTGCAGATAGTCAATATTAATTCCATCCACTATATAAATGTGAAATAAGTATAGTGTTGCTGTGATATTGAGTGCTTTCAAGATGTTCTGTCTGTTCAGTCCACGTAAGTGTACATTTTACATCGAGCCAGTCGACGTTGACGTTGCGATGTAAACTCATTGTTGACGAAAAGGGTTGTTTACTTCGTGTTTAGGGGGAAGCGGGCTGAACCCTACTGCTCCTAAGTGGATGCAGTTTGCTCCCGTATGTAGACGCCCTTTTGTTTTACTTTGCAGTCGAGATGATGTTTTGTTGATTATGCGTCAGAGCTGCATGGATCTGACTTGTTTGTATTTGGTAATTCAGTACTTTGACGAAGATTTTCAGGGCATACGTATGTCTTACATGTATTGTTATGATATTCATTAATTTGATGTTTTTTAAAAGTTTCATATATCGCTCCTATTTCCTATTTGTCGAATGCGTGATATAAAACAGTTTTCGCAAAGGGAAAGTGTTTCCACAGTCTGAAAGCTGCATCAATGAAAAGTTTGCTCGACTGCCGATGTTTTATTTCGCGACACAATCAACTATTGTTTTATTCGAGTACTTTTTAAAATGAAAATAATAACTCTCATTTCAATACAACTGTATTTATATAAATGGTATGAGCAGTTTATCAATGCTGCTTTTGAATACCATTTTAATAATTTGGATATTGTTTAGAGATAGTTTTTTTAGAGCTAGTTTATTTTATTAAAGGCTTACAGCACTTTATCCAAGTTATTCGATTAAATACTAATATTTTCTTACCTAATAAAGATCGATATTTGCTACAATAGTTAGGTCAACAGAAATATCTAAAGCAAAGGTTTATCAATGTAGAAGCGGTGTTCCACTTTCCCGAGCCCTGCCATACAACTAAAATATTCAGAAGTCTTCTATAAATGTACGCTGACCACTTTGTTTCAACACAAAAGATTAATGCAACATGCATTTATTTGTACTTTTTAGTTTTATTATCTTTGCCTTTTGTTTACTTTATAGTGTGGACAAAGTACGAGTTTCTATTATGTTCCTTGTGTGGCAATTAGAACATTTTAATTCTCAAATTAGATATAGTTATTATTTAATTGTACTAGAAAATTTCAGGTCATGTGTTGGCCTGTTTCTTAAGTACTTGAAAATATCTACATACACGTGCTTGTGACCCGGGTCGCCTTATTATAATTGTAAAATTGTCGCGTACTAATGAAGTGCTTGAGAGAGGGCCCATTCAGCCCTCCCCTATGCAACCCCCTGGTGACGCGTGATGACGTAGAAGAGTGTTAGGGGTGATCAATCAGTGCACTCATTAACGCTCAAGTGCATGATATTACTGTTTGCATTTTTTTATGACAACGATAATTTCAGGCACCTGTCATGTACCAACGTGGGGTGATGTATTTAGATTTACTATGTATTTACATAAGTTTATATATGAAATTGTTAGGTGACAAATGGAGGAAGGATTGTAGATTTTAAATCTTTCCAAATATTATGATGTTTGCGGTCAAATTAACAGAAATCAAAGTGTAATAATTGAAAATTAGTAATTTTGTAGATATTCCAAACACTATTGTACCAAATAAAATAAACCTACACTGAAAAAAGAAAATCATATACCTAAAGCATTCTTCGTACCAGGATAGTATTTTAAAAAGAACTTACTAATCTACTCTACTAAAATGTTGCTGTTTAGACACGTTTAGTTACTAAATTAATTGCTGCTCGATTAAAATACTGTCCCGGTGCGTAGAGGGCTTAACTGATTATTCTTATGCTCTTTGTATATACTGGAAGTGTGCTTGTACATTCCATGTTTGCAATTTAAGTTGAAACCGAAGGAAACACAATGTGTGCTAATATAATATTGGTGGGAAGGTGAACGACACTGGAGATTTGTTTCCTCAACTCTTTGTTGTCTGAACGTTGACCCAGGTCCGGGTGCAGAATCGGTCTAGACTTGGTCTAGACTCGCTGCTCGCAGACACCCCCCTGAGGTCCGTCGGGCCACAGGGTTGATGTGTATTGCAAGTTATAACGCTTGGCTGATTATTAAATTTTAAAATTAATATTTTATCAAGTTAATTTTAAAACTTTTATTCGTTCGTAATATCTTCGCGTTTATCTTGCCATTATAATAATTAAGTATGATGAGAATATATTTATGAAATACTAGCTAATGCTCCCGACTTTGCCCTCGCGGAATTAAAAAAAATATAGTCTACAACTCAGAGATAATGTAGCTTTCAAACGGTGAAAGAGTTATTGAAATCGGTCCAGTAGTTTTTGAGTTATTTCAACAGTTTTATTCAGATTTTCTTAAAGAATTATTAGTATTTTATGAATTTAGCGAATTTTTTATTCATATAATGTATTAATTTTGTCCGTCTGTTTGTTGCAGGTCAGTGTGTGGATATTTTCGAGACTTGTGATGAGGGAACAGAGATATTGGAGGTGAGATTTAGACGGACGATAACAACTTCAATCTCGTACGAATTTTTCTCTTCTGCGCTGTTCAATTAATTTGTTTCGAATTGAATCGATCTAAAGATAATAATAGCAATGTAAAACACGATTCAACGTTTAGGCGACGATCTAATAAGTTTTGATTCACGCGATTTAGTTAAAACAGTTTTCGGATCGATCTCACGGATCGTATATTGACTTCGGCCGTACGTCGTCAGGCAGTTTTAGTCCAAGACATTAATCAAAGATGACGTCCTTGCTGGCGGCACTTTCACCGTGCTACCGCAGGCTTTGAGCTGCGCCTGCGCCGGAGTGACCCAGATGCGACGCCCCACCGGCAACCATTTGCGTAAGCGGTAATTTGTGAAAAGCGAGCATAATGATGGTAGAAAGTCTAAATGGTGACTGCTGATGTCCTTACTTCTTATGCAATCCTGGTAGGAATTCAGACATGGCTCTGACTGTCCCCTTTCTGTGTCCTCTTGTTTGGTTTTGGGGAGACGTAATAAATCCTTTTGCAAGAAAGCCAGGGTTCCATCGTGTTTTGCTTCAATGAGTTAAATCAATAGTCTTTTAACTTCCTTAAATATTTGCCAGGCCATGTAATGACGTGCCTATACTGATATAGTTTATCAATGTAATAGATAGGGTTGCGGTGACCCGTTAGTGGCTGTCAGGTTCGAACCCGGACGGTTGCGGCGGAAGCAAAACCACCAGCCACAACTAAATAAATAAAATGAATACGTAGATTTTTGTTGCTAAGTTGGTATTGAAGAGTTTGCAGTTGTTACACGATGTATATTTTCTCTCTTTTCAAGGTTGATGTTAATTCATGTTTGAAAAGTTTTAGCTCGAGGAAGTGTTCTTACATGTAGCCTTCATTATGCAACTTGTAAGTCGTATTATGTGCCGGTTACATGCATGCATACGCATTGCAAGCCGTGTAAACTAAACATTCATTTTAGTTGCAAATATGCTTGTTATGTCTTATGATGTCCTGGTAACGTCACTGACATTCTGTTAAGGACCACATCAGTTTAAAATCTCACTAGGAATATTTGAAACAGGCAGTTTAAAACGTTATTTACGTACAGTAAAACAATAGAAAAAGGATAATTACTTATATCGTTCCATATTGGATTAACGATGTGAGCTCATGTAACCATAGCAACGTAGACTTTTTCTTTGTAAGAAGGAATTGAGTGCACTTAAAGTTTGTTTATCTCAATTTAAATTATCCTGTGAACAAAGGCTTTGTCTTTATGGCAGAAATTCTCTAATAGTTTAAATAAACTCCCTAGTGAATTTTATTATTAAGTTTATTCTAAGGTATTAAATGTGTTCTGGAAATTTCCGTATGACGTACAATGGTGTTGTAATGACTGGGTTTGTGGTATGACCTTTGTCACCGATCATGACACCTATCAGCTGTGCAGCGTACTATAAAACACAATTTCATATTGTACAATTTGTGTAAAATTCATTTAACAGTGGCAGAGTTTAATATCATCGAACGAATTGTCCGGCTCGCCCGGTGACATACCACGACCACACAGAAGACGAAAGACAGAAGACAGGCGTCAAATGGAAGCTATTCCGTGTTTCGTCTGAAGAGTGTGGTGCCGGAGGCCTAATTTTAGTCCACTTGCTCTTCCTATCATTTCCTTATAAATAAATTATGGGAGAGGGATGTGAATTGGCGGGGGAGGTGATGCATATGTAGAAGTATTATCGTCTTGTTGTGCGTCTCCTCCTCCGTAGGTTAAGCGTAGGCAACGCAACTGTAATTGCAGATGTCTATGGGCACCGGTCGCTTCGGATTTTTCAGCGAATTCTGGTTGCCACTTGCTAGTTTGCCACTTCGTATTATAAAAGAAAAATGATTTTGTTTCATTCGCAATCAATTTAATTTTCTAATTTTCCACTGATGTTTGTAAATTCAATGTATTGTTTTTTATTTTTATCTCTCGTCACAATTCACGCACGTTCGTAACACCTTACCTTGTATTTGATAACGGATACGGAACCAATGGATTGAATCCGTTACACGCATGATGGATTTATGTAATTTAATAACAAACAATAAATTATTATGCCTTCTGGAGCTATAGTCTTTCTGTTGTCAAGTAAACATTGGTAGTAGGGGCTATGTTTCTGCAACTCCACGACTGACGCGTATTTTAAGTTCATGCTCCACGTTCGGCAAGTAAACATGTACATTCTTAAGTAAAACGTAAGTTGACAACTTAGGTTAACTTACGAACAAAATTGTTTACTTATTTCGCACGGGCGCTTTTAAATCGCAACGCTTTTTTATCGTGCAGCGTTAAAGCGCGGCTGTATAAACGAGGTACAAGGAACTGCATTTCTATCTCAAAGCGTTTTAGCAAGCATTGGAAAAGCATCCGTGTGAATGCAAGCTTAATCCCTGATAGAATAATCAAGTTATTTTCACAGAACATTAACTTTTTTCAACTGTGCTCAGCTAATGGAGTTTCGTCATATCTTAAGTGATGCATGAATCATGATACAATCGTTCATAAATGTATAAAAAATATGTATAAAGTTACAGCTTCGGCCGCATCTATCTAATGATTTTATAGTTTCTAATCTTTGATACACGATTTGTGCCAAGGTTTGCATCAGGCGGTTTTAAACCACGACCCGTCTAGACCACTCGACGCCATTTCTATTTTGATATGTGCCCCTAGTATCGATTGATTGCTGGACTTTATAATCTGTGGTTACTCTGCATGCACGTGGCGCTCGCAGCGAATAAAGCGCTTCTGTACATTAGGGGGTTTTCAAACAAAGAGCTGCCTGAAGCGCTGTAGGCGTTATTTTCTGCCTGACGACAGCCTATCTATGTCAGAAGGGCTCGGGGGGCCGTGACATAACGCTGCATTCAATTTTAACCCAATTTTGAATAAGTCGTATATCTTTTACCGTGCTATTTGAAATTAAACTTTATTAGTTTTGAGCTAAGGTAGGATATGAGATTTGTTCAATAAAGTTTACGTTGCCTTGTGAACACAGTTGCTGTCGGAAGGTCGTATGTCGTAACTCGTGCATTAAACTTTCAACCGTAACGAATGTTAACGATTACCAAAGTGGATTATCAAGCGTGCCTCATTAACACCGACTTGTATCACCTTTGTTCAAAATTATCACACAAAAGCCTTTGTCGAGTCTTATTTTTGTAGTCTTGAACGTTAGTAATGGAAATAATGTTTATTAAAACAGTTGCCATGTTCCAAAATGGAAAACATTGTAACCGTGCAGGGCGCTCTTTTCATTGGACCATTGAACTTGAACTTTGTCTTGTACGTAGTAAAGTTCACATTCGTTTGTAGCGCGCTACAATCGGCATGCGCGAATTTCATATTCTGTTGACTTATGTTGCCCTGGTACTTTTGCGCGATTTCACTGCCTTCGTTTTGCTAGCTGTGTAAAAAATTGCAGAATTTTGCAATATGGCTTGTTAGCGATATTGGTACAAACCTTGTAAATTCAGCTAGACCTAGAAACATCTAGCGGAGAGCAGGGCATCATCTATCGCTTTCCGACCTTCGTCCTCCTTGGCGCGCATCGAATCAAGACCTACGCGTGTATCATTATCCACTGCGTAGAATCATGATGTCATTATCTTTATTATAATATCAATCAATTCTGCAACAGGATTCGAACCATGACTTGTATGTTTGTTTGCAACTTGTTTTGTTGACTTACTGAAATGTTTGCAGAGACTTCCATCAGGATTTTCATAGGGATCCACAAAATTATTACTGGTTTAGCTCAAGTTAGTGAATTTAATAATTAATTAACAGAACTATTTTGTAGTTTAGTTACTTTATTCCTTTGTTCTTATAATAATGATAATAGTATTAGTATGATAATCACGATTCGCATGTGGGTCGCGGCACTTGCTTCGCATCCGCCATCTTTGTTGTTGGAAAAGGACGGGCAGATGGGGTTCAAGACTGTGTGAACAAGACGGAGGAATGTTTGTCAACATTGTGTTGTTAAATTTAGAATGGCTACTTCCGCATCTTTAGCGGGGAATGGACGCGAGATGGGTTTTCGTGTTATTTATATTGTAGTAAACAGTTTCCACGTGTCGACGACTTATTGCGTTCATACTGACCGTTAACCTCTTTAATTATTATGCAACAAACTTAAAACTGACCGTTCAATTAGCTATTAGCTCGAACGAGGAATAGTTTCTAAAAGGGGAAGGTTCTCAATTTGTCTAATTGAATTTAGCATTTAATAATATTACAACATAAAATATTTTTTAACATATTGGAATTATTATTTTCAACATCGATAAAGCTTCAACCTGTCGCCCTGGTGTCGGGGGAGGTGTGAGGAGGGAGCAGTCCATGTCACGTGACAGTGGAACCGGTCCATACCGTACCACGTCGTTATGGCTTTATCATACACGTTTCCTTGAACTTTCCATCGTTAAAGAATAAACCGCTAATGGTCTTGCGACTGTCGAATTACGTTCAATACTTTGTATGTAGGTTGAAAAATCCAATGTCCTTGGCTTGAGTCGATATGTAATAAATGGATATGTTCGATATTGCCTTGTTGCAAAATTATGTCGAAGCCGTAATAAGCCTTTTGCTTAAATTACGAGCAATTATAGAGATAGAAGTATACATAAAACACGAGAGTAAACGAGAGATTAGTGATCAGACAGTTTAGTTCTTGTAAAATCGTACAAAATAGTAAACTACAATAATGTTATCGGTGTCCTTCCGAGATAAGATGTGAACAATGATTGTACTTACCTCATCGTTTATGCTGCCCTGGTACTTGGGTTGCGTTGCGCAGTGGACAACCCTAACCCTGGTGGGGAGAACTAGAAAAAAAAAACAGATTGTCTAGAATTTTCTGTCGAGAAAAAAACATTCAAAAAACAAAGTTACTTTTAATAATCGATACTTTAATACTATTTGTGTTGATTAAACCAATAGGACAGCAGAAAGACATGTACGATGAAAAAATCAATAAGTCACACAAAGGAAATGCTCGAATATATTTTGCAGTGATTCACTTACAGCCCTGCGCACCCCGAAACCTTAGCAATCGCATTAGGGTGAATCACTAGGGCCACTATTTGCTTACGGTTAGTTACTTCTATGTTAAAATAGTCTATTTGGTCTCTATTCTTGATAAAATGGTTTCGAAGACCTGACGTGTCCAAAAACCCCACTAAAATACAGGACCAAATGAGTCAGATGTTGACTAAGCCCATGCTCCCTGCATGCAATAATTAATTACGCTCTTAACGCGTATTATTTGTGTAATTAATTACTTGCATAATAAATAGACTGTAGGAGATACGTAACAAGGCATTTTGAAAAAAAAAATTGAGTCAGTATTTCCCCAACCAGCAACGCAATTCTAGGATAACGATGATGCAATGTTCACGTGAAGGGACACGTTTATGTAAACTTTTGGTAATTAGTACGAATAGGTTTAGGAATCAAACTTAAACCCGTGCGTTGTTTAGCAATCGGGAACGGGTGAGGGCGTGGCCGCGTGCAAGCGGAGTCCTTGACCCACATCGCTGCTGCACCCCCGCTCTTCCTACCCCACACCCGCTGTACCCGGCATAGAAACGAACGCAGCAAGCGCTTTATAAAGCCGCGCGTCTATTTATAGCTGCCCGTGAGAGCGCTACAGCGGCTTTATTACTATCGCCGTTCTATTTTTAAATCCGGGCGTTGGCAACATAGTTGTTACCAAAATCGGGAGTTTGTGCTGCCATAAAGTATTGCAAGCGATTTTGGTTCGTATGGCGTTAGTCTATTAGGTTTAAAATGGTTAAACTATTTTTATTCTCTGAAACAAAGAACTCTTCAGAAGAAATCTTCATGAATTGTCCATTGTAATATAAACGGAGCTAAGATGGAATAAATCCCAGTTGACTAGAATTAATTAAAAACTAGGCAATACTAGGTACTCTGCCAAGTTGTTTTAATCAACATATTTTGATAATTAACAAAGAAGCTTCGGAAATCCTGTCCTAGACCTTTTAAGCTCCACCTTCCTTATGAATAAAAACTTAATTGGTGCATATTAATATGATTGTTTTATTACCATTACTCTGGTTAGAAACCTATTTAAACTTATCTGTAGTTAAACTATCGTTGTCTTACCCAATATACAAAGTCAGGGCCAAATAGATGTATAGTTTTAATAGTTTAGTAGTTTGACCAGATTAACTCTTTGCTTGTTACATTAAAGTAATAGGATAACAGAAAGCAACACTTATACGGGATATGAAAGTGTAGAAAATGTTAAGCCTAAAAATTCGTTAGCCTTTTAAATATCTAGGCCAGTGTCGTGACTGATAGTATGCAGTGGGCCTAGGGGGAGAGGGAAGGGGGCACAATGTCGGCCAAGTTTGACACCCGCGCCTTTCTACATACGCCTTGTACGGCCTTCGCAACTATGTACACAGGCTGTGTGGAAAATATTAAATCTAGTTTAATAAAAACGTTAGTTTTTTTTAATAGTTTTTTTGTAATCTGTACCTATTGAATAAGTAATTTAAAGTTTATTGCTTGCCTGACCCACTAACCTGATTAGTTCGGACATTGTAGTCTATTTCATTATCTTCGATAACACTCTTCTATCTATGCTGTCCTAGTACTTGCTATCAGCGGCCAGGAAACCTTATCATAATCATGACTCGTGAAACTAATATAAAAGCTGATACCCATATCTTATCATGGATAATAATAGAACTGGTTATTTGTTTATTTATTGATTTATGTAACTACATATTTATGTAGGTTTCATCACATAACAGACATTAGGTAATAAAGGGTTACAAAGGACTTTGATATGTAATTTATGTGTACTTTGCAACAAGTTGTTAATATGTTCTATGTTGTACAGATGCACAGTTGCGAGCCGCTTCCGACGCTGGGGGCTCCCCTGGGCTCCGCGCCGGCGTCGGGCCCCGCGCTCCTGCGCCAGCTCGGCCGCCTCATCGTGCGCGCGCGCAGCCCCTCCGCGCGCCGCACCGCCAAGCTGCGCGCCGCACACCCTTCCACCAGCCAGGTATACTGTCAACATCATAACAGAAATTACCTAATGATAATCATAAGAAGATTGACAGACAATTCGCACTCTGATGGTCGATGCTCGATTTATAATAAGTAAAATGTCGTATGAACCTTCCAGGTGTCGCTGCAAGCGAATGTGGAGCTTCCCGAGCCGCAGTCAGACGTGGAGGAGCAGCTGGAAAGCCACGTGACGGCGCTCTGGAACGAACAAATCCCCGTTTGCATTGAGGTCAGTCACTACGTTTAGAGACCATCAAGCAGCTAAGAAAGTAGATGTTAAGTGCTGAATTAACGTTCATCAGTAATTTATTCCATTCTAAAAACGTTATCTGTAAAGTGTATGTGTGGATGTTACAGGTGTTGCTGGCCCCCGAGTGTGCGGAGTGCTGCGCGGTGCTGGCGGGCGACGAGCTGGCGTACGAGGCGCGGCCCACGCCGCCGCGCGCGCTCTTGCTCGAGCGTTGGACCATGCGCGCCCTGCTCAACAAGTGAGTAAACGTCCTCGTTCCTACAGCGATGGTAACCTACAATATAAAGATACCCCCGTAATGTGTAAGCTACATATCAATGTTACGTGGTGTTGCAGAGGGCACGAGGCGCCGGGGTTCTCAACGTCGCAATGGCTGCTGAACGCGGTGCGCTCGCAGCTGCATTTTTCGCAGCTGGCGGCCTGGCGCGCCACGCTACAGCGCGGCCCTGCGCCTGCGCAGCACGACCCCAACGAGCGCCGGTAACGTACCACACGCATGCAATGACTTTACTTCCGCTCGCTTGACACACAGCAACACGTGTTCACTTGTATGTTGCAGACGGAAGCTGAGCCGCGAGACGTGCAACTTTAAAAAGCTGGAGGCCAACTGCGACGAGGAGGAACCGCCCGCCGAGGAGCGCAAGCTGAACGTCATCTATTCGATAAAGATCCCGGGAGAGAGCTACAAGATGACCGAGTTCAGCCGCAAGCCCGCCGACCACCGCTTCCCCGTCACCGGCATCGGCGGCAACATGTACCTCGAGGTCGTCCTCGAGAGCTTGCCGCGCACCGACGAGATCCCCGCCGTCAAGTGCACCTGCCAGCCCAAGCGGCGCGTCAGCAAGGAGACGCCCCCCGCCGCGCACGACGACCTGGTGGGCAAGCTCGGCGACCTCTCGCTCGGCCCGCGCTGCGCCAAGTACCCCGACCTCGCCGTCACCTGCACCGCCTGCCCCCCCGCCCGCCGCAACTCCATCGTGTCGAACCCGGCCTCCGCGGGATACGTCTACAGCTCCAATTCGGATACCGATAAATGTAACATAGTCGACGACAGAATGCTGACCCCCTGCAGTGAAAACGGAAAACATAAATGCAATTGCGACGAGGAATCCGACGGGAATCATAGATCTTCCATTAGCGTAAGTCCACAGGAGACGAAGAAGTTAGACGAGCGTCGGCTCAAGGAGATAGCCAAGTACAAGAGGCGGCTGAGGAAGGAGAGCAAGCTCAAAAAGCTGTGCGACAGCACATCCTCCGAAGGCGAGCCCAAGACCACGCACACCTCCATCCCGATCCTGCAGGCCGCGCGCTTCGACAGGTTTCGCGCCATCGGCTGCTACAGGAACCAGACGTACCTCACGCTGCCGGCCACCAGGATCGAGAGCAAATCGCCGTTCATCGAAACTGAGTGCATTCCGCCCACGGAGTTCAGGAAGAGCAACACGGTGTCCACACAGACCGAGGATGTTGCGTGTCAGTGCGGCGCCCTGCTGCAGATGCAGTGCACCAGTTGTAACAGAGGCATGGTCACATCGGTGAACAGCTGCGACCGGGGCATGGTCAGGTCGGAGGGTAACTATGACCGGGGCATGGTCAGGTCGGAGGGTAACTGTGACCGGGGCATGGTCAGGTCGGAGGGTAACTGTGACCGGGGTATGGTCAGGTCGGAGGGTAACTGTGACCGGGGCATGGTCAGGTCGGAGGTAAACTGCGATCGGGGCATTGCCAGGTCGGAGCTAAACTGTGACCGAAGCATGGCCAAGTCAGAGGGTAACTGCGACCGAAGCATAGTGAGGTCGGAGGAAAACTGTGGCCGAGACATGAGCGAGTCGGAGGGCAGCTGTGATCGGGGCATGGTGAGGTCGGAGGGCAGCTACGACCTGGCCGCGGCGGACAAGGAGAGCGGCGCGCGGAGGAAGCGCGAGGAGGACGACAAGGCGCTGAAGAAGCACAAATGTGATAACCCTAGCAGTAATTTAACGTGTGATATAGATAATGTAGTAAACGGTAGTATTAGTGATAAGTCCGGGGACGAGTCCATTATAAAGCGGCCGAAGCTGCGCCGGTTCTTCCCCGTCGTGGACAGGATAGAGAAGATCGTGGCGGACCGGACGCAGCGCGGGCAGGCGGCCGACCGCAGGGAGAAGGATATAGAAGAGTTGAACCTGCGCGACGACGACACGGTCTTCTCCGTGCCCAAGCCCGAAGCCAAGAGACAAAAGACTTACTCGATCAACGAGGATTACGTTCTCTACGAGAATTGTGATTACGGCTCGTTCGACAGATGCGACGCAGAGTCCCCCAAGGAGTCGCCGGATCGGGAGGGGTTCAAGTTCCCAGAGCCCCGCAGCGAGCACCAGGTGCCCTCCCCCACCGAGGTGGACAGGTTCCGCTGGAGGTTCGATTCGGCCGCCTCCATGGTGTTCCACTCCAAGACCGGCCTCCCCCTCACCTCCAGCCCCGCGCCGCTGAGGAGGGGCAACAACTGCTTTGATTTCGATGACTCAATTAACGGCGTCTCTAGTATTAAAAGGTAAGAAGCAAACAAA
>QDHC01002378.1:1037857-1060140 GCA_013186455.1 Papilio dardanus tibullus
GCAGGTAGCTTCGAGGAGTCTGCGCTGAAGGGGCGGCTGGAGCCGGTGGCTACAGTGCACGGCTTCACAGCGGAGCTAGGCGCGTCGGGCGCCTTCTGCCCGCCGCACCGCCGCCTGCCCGTCACCGTCTTCTTCTACGCGCCCGGCGGCACCAACGCCCCCTACATGGTCGGTACACGCTCCACGACACACGGTACGACAAAGATAACATGAAACTTGTACCAAAAGTGATGTTGTCGTTACCAGGGGCACATAAACCTGGGCGCGAGCGGGTACCGCGTGCCGCGCGCGGGCACGGTGCAGGTGTCGCTGTTCAACCCGCACGGCACGCTCGTCAAGATGTTCGTGGTGCTGTACGAGCTGACGCGCATGCCGGCGCGCGCGCGCACCTTCCTGCGCCAGCGCACGCTGTACGTGCCCGCCGCAGCGCCGCGCGCGCCGCCGCCGGACCACCACAAGTGGCTACGTTACCTCATACACCTGCGGTGAGAGTTACCTCAGAACGAATCTTAATCAGATTTTTTATGTTAACAATGACTATCAATTCTTTAACGTACCTCCTTTCCTTCTCTCCAGGTTCATGACGTCGAAGTCTGGTAAATTGTATCTCCACACAGACATACGTATAATCGTATCGAGGAAGGCCGACCTGGACACGGCGACGGCGCACTCGGCGCTGTTCCGGCCCATACAGAGCGCGCGCGAGACCGACGCGGACCAGAACAGAAGTGACAAGAAGCAGGAGGCGGAGCGGCCGGCGGGCGGCGCCAGCAGGACCCCCAACAGGGTGTTCGGCGGGTGCAGCGACTACGGGGACTCCAAGAATGATTATGCCGAGATCGGGTACGAGAACAGCCCCGGCGTGCCCTACGAGCTGCGCAGCTTCACCTACGCTCCCGACAACCCCAAGTACTCGCCGCGGTAAGCCCGCGTCGTTGTTTAGTGCCTGTCGGTGTATTGATTTTTGTGTTATAAAATGTATGTACTAATATGAGATGAATATATTTTTGGTTTTATAGAATACGAGTTCATTTTACTTTCCCTTATCACAAATATATATTGAATATCTCTGATCTATGGGTTTTATAACTAGGTCCACAAATATGTACCATGTTGACTATTATTTATGGTTCAAAGGTCAAATGAAATACTTAAAAATATGTCTAATCATCATTTATTAATTAAGTCACGCAACAATCATACAAATTAAATACAATCAAACATCTGTGGCCGACATTGTGGCTGACACATACAATAAATAAATTATTACCAACTAATATTTTAGCCATAACTAAAACTAAGTAAAGCATCATCTAGCAATACATATGACAAATAAATAGACTTATTTTATAATTTCACTTGGTATAAGCTACGTAAGTACACTGGCAGTTAGAATGGTTTGTCAGCAACGCACCGACTTCGTCAGCAACGCACCGACTTCGTCAGCAACGCACCGACTTCGTCAGGCCCGCTACGACAACGTGAGCAGTGGGCGTGTTGTAGCGATGCGCTCTTGAGCCCTGTACGGCCGCATGTTGCGGTCCACCTCTACGTCTACGTCCTGTAACACACAAATAATACTAAATTAAAGACTTAATCGAGTAGTTTGCATGACGAATGACCATTACGGGGCTATCCATAGAGATCAAAAAATACGAGAAAGTCGGGAGAAAGACACGCTGCTATCGAAAAAGAAAAAGCTAAAAAACTACACAGATCTCTTCGGTTAACATTGTAAGCGTGATGCAAGTGAGTGGTATAATTTAGTTTCATTTGACCCCACAAGGTCAGATATCCTGATTAGTGTCTACATTAGTTTACAGTCAAGTCTGTAACAACTCCTGGTTACGGCACCAGGCAAAATAGTAGTTTATTTTCATGTCTGTTTTGGTGAGGCAATCTCAAATAACATTTTTGCCTTTGCTACACAATAGATCTATGTGTGTTTAGTGTAGAATTGGTGTGTTATGTGTGTGGTTACCTCAGGTTCGATGTTGCGCGCCCACGGCCCCCAGCCGGGCTCCTCTTCGTGCTCGTAGTGGTGCTGGTGCTGTGCGTGCTCATAGTATATCACCTAAAAACATATAAGACGTTAGTAACATATTGTATGTATTTTTAAAGCATTTCGCTTGCAACTTGCGCTTTGTAAGGGAAAGAGGCCGTTGAACGCATATATGTAGGCTAGGCTTTCACCCTCTCACCCTCCGGCTTTATTAGACCGATGTCACGCAAAAAACGGTCTTAAACTGAAGGAAAAATCACCGTTTTTCTAAACTCGGTCTAATAAAGCCATAGGAAAAGGATTAATTTTGTCAAATAAGACTTTCTAGAGGAATAATAGCAGTTTTTATATTATTTTGCATAAACAAAGCAATTATTATAATCCAGTAAGAATGATCACGGAGCGAGAAAGTTGTTCTTGTGTTGCACGAACTCGATTTACAGTTTTTATATAAAACCTTTTTGAATTATAATTTAAAGGTCAGATAAGTTATACAGAAAGTGGTTGGAACCTTAAATCAATACACTGTTAGCTTTGCATAATGTGAGAAGTCGCTTTCACTTAACAAGATTTGAACACACGTAGCAAATCTATACTTAAAATTATAAAGAGAGAAACTTTGTATTTTTGTATTTTTCTTTGCATTGAAATAACTCAAGAACTACTGGGCCGATTTCAAAAAATCTTTCACTATTATAAAGCTACATTATCCCCGAGTAACATTGTTGTTTAACTCCACGAGGACGAAGTCGCCAACAACCGCTAGTAACATATTCTTATACAAATTGCACATCTGCTATATTTGTACAGTACAAGCTGTTGCCCGCCACTATATGTGCTGGTAAAAACATAGTAAGTAGTCTGTATGCTTCTAGACAGTTTACTACATCTAGTCCGAACATTAAAACCCGGTCGTATCGGACATATATTCAAACAAATATCTATCGTAACTTTCGTATTCTAGAGAACAAGGAAAAGCACTCATTACTAGTTACCGCGCAATCTTGAGACATTTCATATCAAACATACATTTTAAATGTATGATAATTTAGTAAATAACAAGGTGTAAGTCAAATGGTATCCATTTAGTGTGATATTGTTTCCGCGTCGGCGACGAGAGACTCGGAGAGAGTCCACGCTTTCACGTGGCCATATATCTGACAGTATTGGTCATCGACCATTATATATTGATTGATATACATTTATACTACTTCGTTTTCGATACCTTACATATCTCACATAAGAAAATAATAATAATTTTAACAAAAACAAAATCTAGTCACTTAAACTTTACCTTATATCTATATTAACATTAAAAGAGGAAAACTTTATATTTTTGTATGTATTGAAATAACTCTAGTACTACTAGGCCGATTTAAAAAAATCTTTCACCATTAGAAAGCTACTTTATCCTCGAGTAACATAGACTATTTATGTCCACGACGAGGTCGCGAACAGCTAGTTATACAAGAAGCAGCAATTTTAAAAACAATATGAAACATGCATTGGTAGTTTAAGTCAAGATGAGCATCTCGGCTCGTACCCCGGTCTAGTATAAGGCAATGGTTCTACCTGACTGTCTCTGGATCTCCTACCCCTGTTCTAAATACCTGACTATGAAACTCCTACCCCTCCTATGTTGGAACCTAGATTCCTCCTGTCTGAACTTTTATACTATGTTAAAGTTTACTATGTTGACTACATTTCTAACGACAGTGTGTGATGTGTGTCAATGCGTGCGAGCATTACCCTACTTGTTTAGATTTGTGCTTAGCTAAGTGAAAGGCGAATGAACTTTATTGACAATGAAAGTGATATTTGAGATTCGACAGTTTTAGCGTCTAATCAAAGGTCGTAACTTAACAAAACTGAGCAAGAGGCTAACAATTTCTTAAGTAACTTAGGTAAGTTTAAGGAACTGTACCATTTTCAGTTTATTTTATTAATTCAAATATACAAATGATAATTACGAGCTGATTTTTTAAATCTCTTGTCACTTAATCTTAGCTTAACTGGCTTATTTCCGACTTTAATTTTAAACATAAAATAGGTATCTATCTAGACGCAAAGCTGGCTTATGACGTAGATATAATTAAGTATGCAAGTTGGAAAGTAATTGAAACAAGTTTTATAAAGTCTGCGCCGGTCGGAAACCCGGCTAATTATGCGTTTTACTTGAATGTCAGGATTCAGCGGATAATGCCATAATTACAATAGTTTAGTTCATAAAACGGAAGCGTCTAGAAGAGAAATTATTTTTAGAAGACACTGGATGAACAAGTTAGATTTTGATTTGCGATTTTCGAGAGAATTAGTGATTCTTATGCCTTGTGACCAGGATAGTATTTTAGTCGAGTAGCAAGTAGCTTTTGAGTAGAGTAGATTAGTAAATCCTTTGTTCGGATATTTGCTACTTCCTACTCGACTAAAATACTATCCTGGTGAGTACAAAGCTTTACGGAACCAAGATTAGAATGTATTTTAGAATATTTTAAAAATATTTTAGTGAATTAAAATAAACGCTATAATTGTCCTGCTTCAAAAAATTTAGATCACATTAATATGCATGAACTAGAACTATTAAATCTATAATCCTACGGCTCATTAGACCAATGTCATGCAAAAAACGATCTTACGTCGAAGCAAAAATCTCCATTTTTATCGGGAACTCGGTCTAATGAAGCCATAGAGTAGAAACTTTTAAACTAATGACGGATATTACTTGTACTGAAGATAGATGGCGTTGTTACGTCCGCGAGAGTTACGTCTGAAGAAACGCTCACACAGAAACATATATTTCGTTAGTTTTAAAAGGTAACGAGAAAGAAAATAAACAAAATAATAAATATAGACCTACAAGGATATTATGGCACTTTTTTCACATTGACAGGGGACGCCTACAAAGTTTTAGGGATAACCATAAGTAAAAATTTCTTAACTTCTTTCTTTCTTCTTCTAGAGCGTCGGTGGCTCAGGGGTTTTAGCTCTTGACTTGTAAACTGCAGGTCCCGAGTTCGAATCCCGGCATGTACCAATGTGTTTTTCGATTTTCATATGTGCATATTTACCGACGCTCTTAGGTGAAGGAAAACATCGTGATGCAACCTGCACATATCGGCGAAGAAATTCAAAGATATGTGTATTCACGCAAAATACGCGCTAGTCGTGGAGTTGCGGAAAATGGAGCCCATCATGGGTCAAAACCTTTAACCTTTAACTTCTTTCAAAATCCCTCAGCTGCCTTTCCCTGATTGGTTAAAATGTTACGCTGTCGAGATGATATTGTTAGTTTACATATTTTCCGAGTGCCATATCCTTGTAGACCTATACAGATTTTTGCCGCGCATTTAGAAACAGTATGTTCTTTTGAACAACTCTAAGTATTACAGCTCAGTCATGAAATTGTTGCAATATTGTGACTTTTAAAAGACACCCTAATTAACCATTTGTCTGTGGATTATTTCTCATTCATAATACATTTATACAAAAGAGAGAAAGTTTTGTCAGAGTTAAGTTGTGCTTATCCGTTAATTAATAGCTTTGCATTACAAAGTATGCTTTAGTTAATTGCCATATTAGTGTACTTTCTTTTTCTTTGTCGGAGTTGAAATAGAATTAATTCATAACAAAACATTTGCTACATTTATAGTTTAGAGACTTGTAAGTTCTTATATGTTCATGTTTTATAAACAGTGAAAGTGTTTCATCATCATCACATCATCACCAGCTCACTATACGTAACCACCGAGGGGCGCGGAGCCTACCCCCTAAGGGGTGACTAGGCCATACTCAACCACGCTGACCCAGTGCGGGTTGGTCAACATCACACATATCTTTGAATTTCTTCGCCGATATGTGCAGACATCAAAATGTTTTCCACCGTAAGAGCGTCGGGTAAATATGTACGTATGAATTCGTAAACACATTGGTAGATGGCGGGATTCGAACGAGGGTCCTTTAGATTGCAAGTCATGAGCTAGACTCCTTCGTCACCGACGCTTTTTGTGATGAAAGTGTTTATTGTTAGATAATCTTTGACAACATGGTTATGGTAAACATGTACAGAAATATGTTGTTATCCCTTTCATTTATTAATAGAAAATAGGGACAACATATGTAAAGGTATGTTCCAGTTACCTGATTTTAAATATTAATGTAAAAAAATCTGTTGTCTGTTTTTTTGTCGTTTAAACATTTTATATAACAAATAGAATTTAATTTAAACAGTGTTCCTCGGTCTAAGTGATTGAATTTAAATGAGTATAGAACGGAAGATATTTGGTATGCGTTCCGTACGGTGAAAGTCACAGTTTTTGACGGGATTCGATATCACTTTTACATCGATATTCTAGTATACATAGAACAGCAGTACTTGATTACAATGTAAATGGATATTTGTGAAGGAAAACATCGTGATGCCTGCACATATCGGCGAAGAAATTCAAAGATATGTGTGACGTCACGCAAAATACGCGCTAGTCGTGGAGTTGCGGAAAATGAAGCACGATAAGTCGAACTACTACTACTACCAAATGGATATTTATGATAGAAATCGCTAGCAAAAATACTCAAATAAAGCCTTTTTTAGACAAGTTTAAAGCAGTAATCAAATTAAACTTTTATCTCGTCTAAATAAAAGAATAACTGACCTTCTGAGGCTGATGGTGCTTGTTCTTGAGCTCGACCCAAAACCGGGCCAAGTTGATGGCCAGACCGATCAACGCGATTATGAAGAATTTCACCTGAAATACGTAATATTACATTTAGAAAAAATCTAATAAGAGTCAAAGTGTTCATGTCGAAATAAACTCTGATAATGAGATTTTAAAACTTCTTAAAGATTCAACTAAAGACATAATTATTTTTGTCTATACCTGTAACTTGAAGGACAGTATCTGCAGCAGAGTCCCTATCTTAGCCTTCAGCACCGCGCCTAGAATCAGCAGCTTCAGGATCGCCTTCTTCTTCTTCTTCTTTTTGCCTCTTTGCTCTGAAATCATTAAATAAATGTACTGATTTAAACATCTTAAGATATCTTACTCTTTGAAATCACAGAAAAAATGTTATATTTTACTGAAAGCTTAATAGAATTTCATTTGTATGTATACAGGGTGTCCCAAAATTCAACGATAAGCCAGTGCCAGTGCATCACCAGATCGGTACCTGCATAGGGAAAATTAATAAAAAAAATCTAACTCTTTTAGTTTAAAAGTTATGTTAACTTATTTGAATTTAATTGCTCTTTGATACCCGACCCTATTCAAATAGCCACTGTCTCTTGAGCTATAAAGATATCCATGTTTTTTTATTTGTAATGGGTAGCTTAGTAACATAGCTAATAATTGCAGTTGAAAACGGGACCTAAATATCTGTAGTTTAAGTACAAAAAAATAATTACTTTAACTGTTTGCTTGAAATTTTCGAATATTTTAACTTTTCATCAACTTTGTCATGCTGCCGTGAAAAAAAAATGTATGGAAGGTACCGCGGCATGTTGTTACAAAAGTTGGCGCATCTCATCAAGATTCTAAAATGGTACAATGTTATGGTAGAAACAGGCAAAAACCCTGTTATTATTTTTCAAGTACTGAAAAGGATTATTTTGCATAGTTTCAAAGAACTTGACTAAGTGTTCAAACAAGTGTTTTATGTTACAGAATTGTGTATAATTACCTATATTTACACGTTTTGAGGTACGAGCGTGTTAGAAACCTACTATTAATAAGTCGGAGTGCAACATCATCATCACCATCATAATCACAGTAGAGAAGAAACAAAAAACAATTATTTCAATTAAATTCTGTCTAGTTGGTGGTGGTGATGCTCATGACGGTTTAAATGAAACTCATAATTGTTATTTTATTTCATTAAAGTTAAGAAATAAAGTACCCCAGGGGGTCCACTTATTATGACTTTACTACCTGTTTCACTCCGACTTATCAATAGTATCTAACACGCTCGTACCCCAACAGGTGTAAATAAAGGTAATTATACACAAATCTGTAACTTAAAACTTGTTTAAACACTTAGTAAAGTTCTTTGAAACTATGCAAAATAATCCTTTTCAGTACTTGAAAAAAATATTAACAGGGTTTTTGCATGTTTCTACCATAACATTGTACCATTTTAGAATCTTGATGAGATGCGCCAACTTTTGTAACAACATGCCACGGTACCTTCCATACATTTTTTTTTCACGGCAGCATGACAAAATTGATGAAAAGTTAAAATATTCGAAAATTTCAAGCACACAGTTAAAGTAATTATTTTTTTGTACTTAAACTATAGATATTTAGGTCCCGTTTTCAACTGCAATTATTAGCTATGTTACTAAGCTACCCATTACAAATAAAAAAGCAGGGATATCTTTATAGCTCAAGAGACAGTGGGTATTTGAATGGGGTCGGGTATCAAAGAGCAATTAAATTCAAATAAGTTAACATAACTTTTAAACTAAAAGAGTTAGATTTTTTTTATTAATTTTCCCTATGCAGGTACCGATCTGGTGATGCACTGGCACTGGCTTATCGTTGAATTTTGGGACAACCTGTATATCATAGTAAAATCAATGTCAATTATAATCGAATAGGCTATCAGAGTAAATGAGAGCAGCGCCCTCGTTACTAGACGTAATCAATGGACCATCAGCATGCAATCACGCAACACGCGAGTTTCTACTGCCACACTTGTATAAGACAACAATATGAGCTTAACTTGCTGTCGCCAGCGAACTTAGTAACCTATGTGTTACTCCAGGCTACGGTCTACGTCCATACGAAATACCATCGAGGTCTATTAATCCGTTTCGGAGATATCTTCAAAGAAACATACATCTCTCGTAACTTCCGCAATTATTATATTCGTTTAAGTTTAAACCCAAAGAGATATTATACATAGAGGGAGCACTCCATAGTAATTTGACGTTAAAATGCGTGCCAAGAAAGAAATTATTAAAAAAGAAAATTCTTGACAGTATCATGAAAAAAAATCCCAAGTTTGGGAAAATGTGTGTTTTTTTAAATAAACAATAGTATAAACTGAAACATTCATTAAAATGTTAATTATAATTTTTCATTATTATTATTTGATTTAAAACAATTTAAATCCATACAATTTTAACAAAGACTATTTTTGTTTTATGGTTGTTATAATATTTTAATTGGCGTTTTAAAAATATCTGGATTCATTATAATGTTAAACTTTAGTAAATACTATGAAATAAAATTTAAATACGTGAAAAGAGGTTACATTCGGTCGACTTTTTATGTCGGCAAATGTAATGTAAAGGTCAACACTAGGGGAAATTTGCCTACGGAAGACCTCCGAAGGTCAAAGAAAATGCCTCACTTTTAGGCTTCGAATGTTCCATCTATAGTATAATATATCTTTGTTTAAACGATTATATTTTTAACCTTGAATCTGAAATGTTATTTATTACTAAGTAAAAATAAAATAATAGACAGCTATGAAATATAATTAATTGACATTTATTTGCATAATTATATTAAAAGTTCACACAAAATACTACCAGTTGCAGATTTCCGCAATTTAAATTCTGATTTTATAAATTTAATTTCAATCTTTTTTAATAATAGTTAGTATGCAATAAGCAATTTATATACTATTTATGTTTTTTTTTAATTTGAAATATTTGTCTCCATCAACCTGACCGTGTCCCTATGGAGGGTTGGCACAGAAGTCTTCCATACATCTCTATCAGCCAGTCATATCTGAATTCACCCCTCTCTTACGCTTTACTCAAAATTCATCAATATTTTATGGTCATATTAATTTAAAACATACCTTCAAAAGAACTTTTATCCTGGATTCCATTATCGACGTTTTCATTCTGCACGACGTGCTCGGCCAGCGCGTCCAGCGCCTGCTCGCCGACACCCCACATCTCTGACACCAGGCCCCTACCTCTCCTGTTTATACCACTCTTAGAATCATCCCAATCTCCTCTTACTTCTTCTATTTCTGAATCCTCTTTATTAATATCTTCTATTTCAAATTCTGGATTGCTCTGGGAACTTCTTGCATCGTTGTTTCTTAGTGAGTTAAAATATTCTTCATCTTTTGTACCTACAACCCATGATTGTACTCCGCCTTGATCAAATCCTCTGCCTTCTTCTTTCTTTGTTAGTGTCGGATTGAGAAGGTGAATCTTTGGTGGCTTAGGTTTCCTCATTTTTATTTTCTTATCATTATTTGTAGAAATTGTTTTTTTATCAATTTGATCTTGTGTACGCCTTCCCAGTGCTCTGTTGAATAAATAAATTATGTGATATTTATAGAAATAAAGTATTTTTTGATTCTATAAATCAATGTCACACAGTCTGTATTAAATATGTCTGTATGTTATTTAAACTGTAGAGAAATTCAAAAATGAAAGTGTTTATATTGTAAAGTGCTAAATATTGTATTTACTCTTGAGAAAGTTAACTTTACAGTATGCTATGTTATCACATAGCATATCACATAGCAATATTTAATTATAACCATGTATTATTTGAAAGTAAAAAAACTATTTTAAGTTATAATATCTAGTACGGTTTCATTACACTTTTTTATACTTGACTAGCTGTTGCTCGTGACTTCGTCCGCGTGGAATTAAAAAAATATAGTCTATGTTACTCGGGGATAATGTAGCTTCCTATGAGTGAAAGAATTTTTGAAATCCGCCAAGTAGTTCTTGAGTTGTTTCAATACATACATAAATACGAAGTTTCTCTCTTTATAATATTAGTACAGATAATATCGCACTCATTTCAAGAATACAGAATGTGGACGGATACAAAGGTAGAGGAAGGCCAAAGAAAGTGGATGTATTGCGTGGAAGAAGATATGCTGCAAAAAAGGGGTGCATTCAGAAATGACGGCTGATAGGAAAGTTTGGAGGAGTACATACTGTGACGACCCTCGATGCGGACAAAGGCAGGATGACGACGATAATATCGCATTCATTATTTTTAAAATGAATATAACATCTAGAAAAATATTTATTGCAAGACGTTGTTTACTCGAACTATGGTAAACTTAAATATGTAGTCTACGGAAATTCAACTGATTTTTTTGATAGAAACAAGTTTAAATTATACACCGATGTTATAGATAAACCGGTGTTTTGTTACTGTTGTTGTTAACCTTGCCATGTGTAACGGAAATTTTACGAATACATTTTGGCGAGGAAGTTAGACAATGTAATAGTTGTTTTAATTGTAAAACACGATTTTATGACTTTAAAGTACGCTTAATTTAATTCGTTTTAATTCCTATTTATATGCTCTTGTTGCTAAAGCTACGATGTATGTTTGAATGTATCTACGAAACGACAGATCTTGATGATATTTGGGACACATGTGAAACAGTCAACTTACTTAGGTTTGCCGCGCGGACGGAGTCGCCGGCGACAGCCAGTCTTTCATAAATTACTCTATGTAATGTTCATAATCAATTATTATAGGTGCCCTTTTAATTGTTTAAAGTCACGCAAGGTGGACATATCATTACGGTGTTGGCGAATGTGGGTCGGCAGTGAAAGTGCATGTCAGCCGAGCTGGTGAAGTCGGGTCGTGGGTTCGGCGACCGGTTCTGGTCTTCGCATTTCTCTATAATCGACTACGCGATCGGCGACTCGAGGTGCTAAAATACAGATTCCTTTGACATACGCAAGTTGCAAATGCCATAAAGTTGTGATTAACGTAAAGAGTCTAAGTCATTTCAAGAGCATGTGGCTGTAAAATTATGATTCTTACTAACAACTGCCCAGCGAAATATTAACCGTCTAATATCACATAGAACTTAACTGTCATGACAAAAACAACCGCGATTTAATCTTATGAAAAAAGTAACAATTTATTTGTTTATTTTAATATGATAAGTAAAATGTTTTCCCACAACTTTGTTTTCGATTGAATTTTAAACAAAGCCTCATTAAGTTATTGTTATTGTTCTATTTATAAATCAAATGTTTAAACTTGACTGCGAATTTTCGCTTTTAGATGCGTAGTATTTATCCCATGAGTTTGTTTAGCGTTGGTGTTAACTATACCGTGTGAACTGGGTTCTAATCTCAGCCAGCAGATAACAACAATTTGAATAGCACAGTCAAACTGTACAATTCTTAGTTTTGTCTACACAAGTCCGTTTTAAATTCGCAATCCAACTGTACAGTTCTGAGCGTCTGTAGCGACCTTAACTAAATTGTGTATAAAGTGTTTCCAGTTTTTGCTCAAACCAGTTATATTTTGTAACGTCATAAATCTTAATTAGGTACTTTATAGGCGTTTCAAGATTTTAATTTCAACGTTACATTTACCCCCGTACTCCATTTAGAGCGAAGCTGTGATGAGTCCTGTTAACGCGCAGTAGAAAAGACTTCAACGAGCTTAAGTTATTTTATACCACGGATTAAGTGATTTTTTTTAATTAAATTAATAGTGAACCTTTTAGAAAACATATGAGATTGTTTAAATATTAATAAAAAAGGGAATACAGATTTCAAAAATATAAATACATATTATCACTACATAGTATAAAACAAAGTCGCTTTCTCTGTCTCTATATCCCTATGTATACACAAATCTTTAAAACTACGCAACCGATTTTGACGCGGTTTTTTTTAATAGATAGACTGATTGAAGTAGAAGGTTTATAATTATAATAACATCCTTTAAATTGTGGAGAAATACTGTTATTTTTTGGGTTTCTAATGTGGTGCCGTAATGAATTACATTTAGTGTATTTAATATCAGCATTGCATCCATGCGAAGCCAGGGCGGGTCTCTAGTTTCATATAAAATTTAAGCTTCAATGACCTTGGTGAGCTGATATTCTTTAAGTATATAATAGTAAGTCTTTAATTGGATTAAAATAAATGGAACGGTTTTTAAAAATATTTTATTTATCTTTATTTTGCTTTCGTTTCGTTCAAGGAAGTAATTTATAGAGGAAGCTACGAATAACATGATTCTACTTCAGTATAACTTATATATTTATACGTAAAAAAACTTGTTTTTTTTCAATTAATTAAAACTTGTTTTATTTAGCAACACTTAAACCGGTTTTATTTTTAATTGTGAATGCAGGTAGTGCGACGAACTTAAATGTAACAGGAAGTTGAAACTGAATGCGGTCTCATACAATAATAAACTTCGTCATATTGAAATATTTGTAAAATGTTACTGATATTTTAAATACGAATGCTACTATGGATTCATATGTATATTACACGACGCTCTTAGAGTAAAGGAAAATATCGTGATGTCTGCACATTTGCGAAGAAGTTCAAAGATAAGCATGTAGTTACGTAAAATACGCGCTAGTCGTGGAGTGAAGGAAAATGGTGCCCATCATGCGTCGAACTACTGCTGCATGGATGGATCTTTGAAGTTATCTCCAGAACAGCTCAACAATTCTCGATGTTAGTCACAGATGTAGGAAATAGTCTGAAGGAACTCAGAGGCTTAATATGTTTTTTTATAGTACCGCGCAGTCGGAGTCGCAGACCACAGCTAGTACTAGATATAAAGTCGAATGTCATATTTCTATCTTAAAAGTTTTCATAATATATTTTAATAATTCGATTTAATTTAATACTTTGTTTTATTTTATTTTAGTTGTAAATACAGATGTAAAAATTTCTTATAAAAAAATGATTCGATTAATAAAATAATTTATCATTTTAATCTACAATCTATTTAAAACTTAAACCTTTTATTCGACCTTGAAGTAATTAAAGCAAGGATACAATCAGTCGACAATTTAAAGTTTTTTTTTAACCCGGCATTATTGTTAAATGATTTAAAACTGATTGATTATTCAGCTAAAACATACTTAATTAATAATACAATCTGTCTATCTGATCAGGGACAACCCAAAGTATCTTTCGACTGGCGATATCGCTGATGGAATCGACAAAAATGTACGAAACTAACAATGACAGTCTATAAGTCATGTGCTTGCCGTGTGTAAGATATCGAACGTCATTGTCAGTTCCATACATTTTTGATGATCGCTATCGAATCGCTTTTTAGCGCATGTACTTTGGGAAACCAGGTTTCATCAACAAAGGAATGAGGACTGAGATGACGGAAGATGGAGAACAAAAACATGGTGTCTGAACCTACAGAGTGCGTAGAGACGATGACTGTCTGTCATGTTGTTCTCACCTGGCGACGCCGTGCTGCAGAAGGTCAGCGAGGGTGTGAAGCGAGTCCTCCACTTCCGCACCGAGCTGGGAGGGCGGAGCGTCCAGCGCACGGCCCGAGGCACGCACCTCTGCGTCGGCAGCCTCTGCATAATGGTACATTGTTATTGCTAGTAAATCCTAAAGTTCTTAGTTTTACTGGTAGACAAAGCATCTAGAAGCTTGACTAACTACACTTTTATGACCGCTCAGTAAACATCGAAATAATTTTAATTAGGTTGTAAAATCAAACAATAAAACATAGAATATCATGCTCAAATGCGAGGAACATAAAAAATAAATGACCAGCAAGATTTGTTTTGGAGTTTTAATAGCAGTAAATAATTATTGTATGAACCCGTTCGTAAAAGTATCGTTTTATTTCTTTTGTCTGAACTTTTTGCATGCTAATGTTTTTAATTATACCATCAGATATTCACATTACAACAATAAATGCAAATCTATACTAATATTATAAAGAGAGAAACTTTGTATTTTTGAATTTTTAAATGTAGTGAAATAACTCAAGAACAACTGGGCCTATTTCAAAAATTCTTTCACTCATAGAAAGCTACATTATTCCCGAGTCACATAGGCTATATTTTTTAATTCCACACGGACAAAGTCGCGCACAACAGCTAGTTTTTGTATGAACCTAGTTATTGATGTCTATTGCTTTTTGTCTGAACTTTTTACATGCTAATGTATTTAATTATAGCATAAGATTAGACATTAAAACAATAAATGCTAATTTAAAATAATTTGCGATAGCATATATCTTAGGTTGTTAATAAAAAAAGCGGGTCAGGTAGGTGTCCGGGCGGAGAGCACTACAGAATGCTGGGAGTGAAAGCGAAGTTTCGCAATATCATATCACATATGTATGTTAATTTATTAATACATCCGACGTCAGTAACGAAGGCCATTTAACAATGTAGTTAAAGGTAGCATTTTTATAAACGAAAGTATTTTCTTTTGTCTTGTAACAACAAATAAGAAGATACGAGTATTATGACGCTTTTATGTAATGAAGATTCTAGTCGGAACATTTTATATTAAACTAGCTTGTGCCCGACTTGGTCCGCGTGGAATTAAATAATATAGCCTATATTACTCGGCGACCATGTAGCTTTCGAATGGTGAAAGATTCGAGAAGAAATCGGCCCAGTAGTTCTTGTCAGGTACTTGTAAATAATATTTTGAAATAACTAAGTACTCATTATTTATATGTTGGGTGGTCGCATTAAATCAGTTGGCAAGCTAGCAAGTGTTTCATTTCGGGTCTCGCAAAAGTAAATAAGTTTACAGTTCTTGAGTTATTTCAATACATACAAAAATATAAAAAATCTAAAATACAAAGTTTCTCTCTTTAAAATATGAATGGAAAATAAAATTAATGAATTAGTACTCATTTAACACTACAAAAACCCCAATGTTACTAGATTAGGGACGTGAGAACTATTAAATGCAAATTATTTTACGATCTTCAACGCTTTTTATTTCAATGCAATAAAAATCCAGTTCCTATGAGAGTTTACTTAGAACAAAGTAAAAAAAAAAAAACTTTCTACAAAATACATTTTTTAATATAATAAAATTCGAATTTTTCAAACTTTCTCTAAATTAGATTTTAATATAATAAAATTCGTTATCTACGTTGATGAGAAAATATGTGAAAATGGCATACAGTTTCGAACGCGAAAAGAGAATTATTATTTTATTTATGAACGTAATCTGTGAAAAATGTTTCGGAAATAACGTTTAAAACACGATATTTAATCGTTAAGTTTATACTACCTGTGCGCGACTTCTTCAACGTGGTATTAAACAATATAGGCTATGTTACTCGGGGATAATGTAGCTTTTTAATGATGAAAGATTTTTTGAAATCGGCCCGGTAGTTGAGTTATTTCAATACATACAAAAATACAAAGTTTCTCTCTTTATAATATTTATAGATGGAAGGGACATCATTTAGTTTTGTATAAATGAATATAAAATGATAAATTAAAAATAACTTTGACATATAAATATGGTTTTAATGGATGATAATTTCAGATGTGAAATTAACTCACTTGTAAATACCACGACCTTTTAGGTAAAACTTGTTTCCTTAAACATGTTGAGTTACCAAGTATGGATAGAGGATGTAGTTTTCATTCACTTTCTCCCAATTTTTGTGAATCAGTTACTGCGCACGCATTAAGCTTTCTTTCATAATTACATAAATACTATTATTATAAATCCCTTAACTTAAATATATGACAATTCTAGTATCTAGTAAAGTAATGGTATCACTACTCGTACATAGTATAAAACAAAGTTTTCTTTGTCCCTTTATCGCCATGTATGCTTAAATCTTTAAAACTACGCAACGGATTTTGATGCGGTTTTTTTAATAGATAGATTGATTGAAGAGGAAGATTTATATGTACAACTAGTGACCGGCCCCGGCTTCGCACTGGTGCAGTTATTATTAGTATGGCTGTTATACAACATTCACGGTTTTTCTGTAATGTATTTAGTATCAGTATTGCACCCGTGCGAAGCCGAGGCTGGTACATGATATTTAATCCTGCATATGATAAGGGTTTTTATTACTGAAATATTTAAGCAGAAAAAACGAGAAACAAGGTATAGAGACTATCTCTCTTCTTCCCTTAGTAGTAGTGCGGGATATGTTTACGCAAATCCACGACTGGCGCGTATTTTAAGTATTGTTTTATTCACTTAAAAAACAAAGACAACACATTTTTTTTTTAATTGTTCGAGAAACTTACAATAACAAGTTATTTTACGATGTAGAGTAATTAAAACGATAATTATAGACTGCAATGTTAAGTACTGAGATGCATTTAACACGTCAGACACGCGAATGAAGATCGGAAGATGAACACAGAACAAGCGAACTTGAGAATGTATATATGACATCTATGTTACCAAAGAATAAAAAGGCAGATCGGACGTGACATATGTCATACTGACAGCGACTGCGACACATTTATAGGAAATATACGTAACGTGACAAAGACAGTGACATAGATCTTTGGTCCCTTTCTCAGTATGCGATTTTATTTGCTTGGGTCTGAAAATAAGTCCCAAATAAATGTGACGTATCGCATAGTATTGTGGCGCTCCAAGCGTATTTTCCGTGAACTAATTTTTCATACGTCCCAGGCAAGGGCTTGAGACGTGATGTTATTGGTTTCAAAGCCGTAAAGTGATGCACACACGACATACGTATGACGTAGTCTAAGGCATTTTTTGTCCCTCAACCGTATACGCTATTGCCACTTCTATACCTTTCTCTTTCTACGTATGTTACGAATTAACAGGTTGACAGGCACCTTGACAGGTAAACCTTGACAGGTTGAATTATTAAGTTAATTATAATGAATAGTTCAATATTGTCAAGGTAAAGGACATTGGGTGCTATGTAAGATATTTTTTACGAAATAACTTTTCTTAGGATATTTTTTTTTGCATAATTTGGTTATCTTAGTATATTAATTGAAATTATATTTGACATAATACAGTCGAAACTCGACAAGCGAGAATACAACGGATCGCAATATTTGTCTCACTTATCGATGTTTCTCTGGAGTTCATCGCTTAAGGAGGTAGCTCGTCGGGACCAGAGAATGACTATCGCTTATAGACGTTTCTCATTTATCCAAGTTTGACTGTAGTAATTTCTAAGTTGGACAATTATTTGTGTGTAAAATGAAAAGCGTATACATGTAAAGACACGGAAAAAGCTTGTATGATTTAATAGACGTGTAGAGAGACGTCGCGTGTTAAACTAGTACAGTTAATTTGGCGAGACGCAGCGCACTCTGGCGAGATAAAGCGGACACTTGCAGTAAGTGATGCGGTCGACTTGTAGCAGTTTTTGCTGAATATAGGGTTGGCACATATGTGGAATAGAATTCAGAAATATAACAAAATAGCTTTGAAAAATTATGTTGCTCTGTGTGTCTATATGATAATTGTGATTTTATAGATACGGTTTAGTTGTCTATACTAATATAAATAGAGAAACTTTGTATTTTTGTATATATTGAAATAACTCAAAAACTAATGGGCCGATTTCAAAAATTCTTTCACTCATAGAAAGCTACATTATACCCGAGTAACATAGGCTATATTATTTAACTCCACGCGCAGGAAGTCGCGAGATACGGGTAATATCTAATAAAAAAATACAAATCACTGTTGCAAAATATGCAAACAGAATCTTAATTAATTCTTCTAAATATGCCTATAATTAAAGTTATATTTAAAAAAACATATTGTAAAAGTTGACAACCCTGGTTATGGCACATACATAAGCAGTTTACAAAAAATCTCTTTTCAACCTAATCATTTTCCGTCAATATTGCACATTACTAACTGTTTTAATAATATTATTTATAACCAGAATTTAATGAAAAATAAATTAACAATTAAGTTTAAAATAAATCAGATACAATACTCTCCAAACCTAGTCCTATCTACCCAGTCTAGACTTGACAGTCTAGTCTAATTTGATTTTGAAGGATGTTAGGTTTTCTATTCCATTATTTTCTCTTATTTAAAGTTACATAATCCGGTATTCATCGAGCATGAAGATGCTAGCATCTTATATTTTCCCCAACTCACCTCGCCACTGTCTCCTCTGCTTGTCGACCTCATCATCCCAGTTGTCCAGCATCTTGCCCGCCTTCTCCTTGGCGCAGCCCCACGCGTCCTCCTCCCCAAAGCAGTCGAATATCGACATCACACTGGGCGCTATATTTTTACCAAAATTCATAACATATTCGTACGACCGCTCCAATAAACTCGCACTTTGAACCGTCGAGATGAACAGTAATAATATCGCGCAGCTTTTTCTCGGTAACATTTTGACAGGTGTCAAAGTTCGCGCGCTTTTTTATCTACTTTCCCGGCGCTGGTGGTCGCTTTCTCGCGTCCAAGGCTACACTGACCGGAGCATATGGTAGGAATCTGTTTTATATGACGCCTACTTTCTTCTGACTCGTTGACTATGCTACGTCGTCCGGCTGCGCTTGCACGGCCGCGTTTCGTTACGGACATGGTTTACTAATTTGTTTGCTTGTGCTAATTATTTTAGGGTTATATTAATTATTACAATATTCAAAATCCTATTAAAACTGTCGCCTTAGATGTCTCCTTTCCAAGATTAAAAGAGTGTAAAAATGTTTTTTTTTATTAATACGTTAATATGCTATTTTAAATATTAAGTATAACTTTCTTTTCTTAACGGGTTAGATATTTGGTTTAATGAGACAGGATTTCGGAATATATTTACTTTAATAATAAATGACATTTTTACGTGAAATTATTCGAAAATAAATGTTGCATATCTATCAAAACGATATTTATATATTTTTTTTTCCTACAGAACCAAGCATCATGTCGGTTCACATGTCAAACAGTTATTATAAATAAATACTAGAAATCATGCGTAGACCAATTATTTGCCACACAATATGTATGCTTTAACTAATTGATTTTCCACGCCTGTTAAGATATTATTCACTTTCCTCAAAAATGAGAAATAGTAAGAGTGAAAGAAAGAAATAATAAATATTAATTTTAAAGCTTAATTAGGTTAGTAGGATAAGATTATTTATTTATCAGGCTTACATTTTACGGAGAAGGAAAACATCGTCTGCACATATCGTTGAAGAAATTCAAAGATGTATGTAAAGTCGACCTGCACTGCGCCAGCCTGGTGGTCTATTCTCCCCTAACTTAGGGTAGGCTACGAGCGCCCTCTGGCTACGTATACGAACCGACGACATATTTTTTTATTAAATTAGATTGAATAATATTATTAAAGATTTACATTTTAATGTTCTGGTATCGCCGCATTTAATTAATAACAAAATAAAAACTTACTTTTGTGCGCGTTAAAAGAAAGTGAATTTTCGTCTGACTTTCAATTTTTGATTTACAAATTTCCTGCACGTACAATACTGTACTCTACTCATACCCATTTGTATAAGTAGGCTTGATTATGTCATCTGTATATAACAACCTAAATTTTGGAAAGCCTAAGACAACTATAGACTTTTAAACGATAAATTCAGATATTGAATTTTTAAGGTAGAGCTTTTTTGTTCCAACTACGGGAGGCTTTCACCTTTAGAGTAAGCATATAGGTATATAGGACTCTTCAATTGTGATCTTTTAAAATAAAAGACTTGATTTGGAAGTAAGACAAAAGAAAACGCTTCTCTATTAATTGTATAACTCGTTTGCAAGCTTTTTATTCATTTTATAGAATATCACTTTGTTTGATTTACTGTTAAAAGGTACAATTATTCTTATAATACTAGTGGTTATTTAAATATTATAATTGAAGTCTTGTTTATCATGCAGCATTTGTAAATGCACATAATAATTGTGTTTTATAAAAGTAACTAACGACCCGCGCCGGCTTCGCACGGGTGCAAACCGATATAATGCTGATATTAAATACTGCAGTGTTTGCAATGTAAGCGCTAAAAATGAGTTAATTTACGACATCATATTAAAAACCTCTAAATTATCAGTGTTACTCTACTATATTGTGAATGTATTATACATGAAAACCTTCCTTATGAATCACTCTATCTATTAAAAAATCAAGATTCAAGCATATATAGGGACAAACATAAAAAAGCGTTATTGTTTTATACTATGTAAGGATTAGTTATCGCCCTCGACTTCGTCGAAAAACAAGGCATGAGTAACTTTAATGCCTCACGTATAGTTTATTTTTTTAAATTGTAATAGATATTAAAATTATATTTACATAACATGTTATTAAAACAGCCTACATCAGAAAAAAAATTGTTATTATAAAAACATGATAATGATAATTACTTAAGCAGTACTAAGGTCAGTAAAATGTGGTAATCCTTATCCTTACATAGTATAAAACAATAACGCTTTTTCATGTTTGTCCCTATATATGCTTGAATCTTTAAAACTACGCAACGGATTTTGATGCGGTTTTTTTTAATAGATAAAGTGATTCATAAGGAAGGTTTTCATGTATAATACATTCACAATATAGTAGAGTAACACTGATCATTTATAGGTTTTTAATATGATGTCGTAAATTAATACATTTTTAGCGCTTACATTGCAAACGCTGCAGTATTTAGTATCATTATACCGATTTACGATTATACCGGCGGGTCGCTAGTTAGATTATATTTTAAAAAGAAAAAATCACCAACCCATGTGAGTAAATATAATGTGGAATATTACTCGATTTGCTTCAAGATTTTTATAATATCAATGCCCTCAGTCACCTTGCGCGATATCCAGTTTGGAACGAACACAAAACCTGACACGCGTTGTGGATGTATGAACCACTTACTACTATAAACTGGGGGCTACCCAAAGTACATGCGCTGCAAAGCGATTCGATAGCGAACGTCAAAAATGTATGGAACTGACAATAACGTTCCATATCTCACACGTGACAAGCACATGACCTATCGAATATCATTGTTTTATAATTCACTAGCTGTTGTGCGCGACTTCGTCCGCGTGGAATTAAATAATATAGCCTAGGTTACTCGGGGATTATATATCTTTATAATGGTGAAAGAATTTTTAAAATCGGTACAGTAGTTCTTGAGTTATTTCAATACAAACAAAAATACAAAAATTCAAAAACACAAAGTTTCTCTCTTTATAATATTAGTATAGTTTGTCGATTTCATCAGCGATATCGCCAATCGAAAGACACTTTGGTAGCAATGTGGTAATGTGCTTTTTTACTTTTCGTCTTATTGGCGCTGTCGGTTGTAATTTATGACCTATCCATTCTATAGAAATCAGTATGTATGAATTTAAATACAACTTGTTTAGAAAAACAAGTTTAAGAAGAATGGAGGAAAAATTAAGATTTTTCCTTGCCCTTACTTAGTAGTGTTCAGGAAATCTTTATATGTATGCATGTATTCAAGGTCTGAGTATGCCATTCACATTTATCTTATATAAATCATTTTCTCGGGATATATATATGACGACGTAAGTCGTACGTTATCAGAATTACTATGGGTTAATATCACTCGTGGGCGGCACTGG
>QDHC01002378.1:1060639-1107443 GCA_013186455.1 Papilio dardanus tibullus
CGAGTTCGATTGGTTTGTAGGTGGCGGCACCTACAACCAGCGGGTTGATGTGACCGACGGCGGAGTCAAAATATCGACGCGACGCCAACTTCAGGTGTTGGGCTATGGTGGGCAAGTCCAAGTCTACGTGTAGATCGCTGTTGCGCACATACCACGGGGCTCCCGTGGCTCTACGCATGAATCTATTCTGGATCACCTGAAGTCGATGTATCTGTTTCGGGGCTATGTGCGCGAATACCGGGCTAGCATACGTCATGACGGGATGAAGTCCACGTTAATCGTAAGTACTTGATCAACACAAAACAATAAAACAATAGTGCGTACGTACATCGCACAGCGCCATCTAGTTAAAAAATACGAAATTAAATCATATCATTTTAATTTATTTATTGAACCATTGTAGACTTATTATATGAAATGTATACTTTTTCTTAGAAAAAGTTTAGAATAAATTAACATAATGTATCAATATATTAATTGTTTTAATTAAGTGATTTCATATAATTAAAAACTAGAAACAATTTTTATTATCCCGTATAATTATTGTAGTATTTTCACTTTTTAATCTTAATAATAAAATGCGAAAGTTTGGGTGGCTGTTTGATAGTTTGTAATCTTAATTTAGTAAGCATAGAATACAATATAAACCTAATTCTTTACCCCCTTATTCCGAAAATATGTATAAAGTATTGCGATAAACGAGGACTAATAAGTCGTCGATTATACGTTACTGGAGGACACTCGGAACTAAATGAGTTAGATTAGGGGTTTCACTTGACCAAATTATGTATCATAAGAAGAGTCAGGAACAAAGATGTTCTATATTTTGGAAAAAAAATTATGAATGTACCAAACGTTGAAAGTACAACTATAATAACGCTGATTCTCGTTTGGAAATATAGCGGTTAGAGTTTCACTTAAATGTTTAAAATGTGGAGACCAAAGAGATATTATATTGTACATGAAGGGAGCACTCCATACTAATTTGATGTTAAAAAGCGTGCCAAGAAAGATATTATTAAAAAAAAAACTAGCTAGTATCATGAAAAAATCCCAAGTTTGGGAAATTGTTTTTTTTATTTTTAAAATAAACAGTAGAATAAACTAAAACATTCATTAAAACGTTAATTATCGTTTTTCATTATTATTATTTTATTTAAAAAAAATTAAATCCAAACAATTTTTAACAAAGATCATTTTTATTTTATGGTTGTTTTACATTTTTAATTAGCGTTTTATAAATGTCTCGATTAATTACAATTTTAAACTTTGGTAAATACTACGAAATAAAATTTAAATTTGAGAAAAGAGGTTACATTCGGTCTACTTTTTATGTCGGCAAATGTAATTTAGAGGTTAACACTAGGGGAAATCTCCCTACATTTGACCTCCGGAGGTCTAAGAAAATGCCTCACTTTTAGGCCTCGAGTGTTCCATCTACAGTATAATATATCTTTGCTGGAGACATCGTACAATATGACGTTGAACACGACAAAATCACAACACGGGGGTTACCCAAACTACATTCGCTATAATTCGATTCGTTATAATATCAAAAATGTATGGAACTGACAATGACGTTCGATATCTCACACGCGACCAGCGCATGACTTATCGAATGTTATTGTCAGCTTCATATTGTCGATTCCATGAGCGATATCGCCAATCGTAAATTACTTTGGGTAGTCTGCCACGTTAGGTATGTAATTTATTTTAATACAACATGTAAAATTGTAATAGTAAAACATTAAAATGTCATTAAAATTATTGTTAATTATTAAAGTTATTTGAATTATTCCAAAATGTTAATATATGATAACACGAGGTGTATTTGATCGGTCGTATGAAGGTCGACAACCGGGTCGGTTTCCGCGATTCAATCGGCGAGTGACACCGCACGGCTCAACTAGTCGAGCTGTATGTCTGTGAGTTGCGGGTATCGCTTCGTGGAGGGTAAACGCGTCGCCTTAACATGGATTCGGAGGTCGCTTTGCCCACGTCCCCCACGTCGCCCACGTCGCCCACGTCGCCCACGTCGCCCACTGAGCACAAGAGGACCTTCTCGGTCAATCTCGTGCTCCGGACTTTGTATCATAGTGCATCCCTAGCGTTAACATTGTTCGTCTCCTCGTGGGGTATAGTGATGTGCCTGACTATAGACACGAGCAAGCACCCGGATCCCATCATTAAGGACCTCAAATATCTCGCAGCGGGATTCGGAACTAATTGGAATTACGTAAGTTTTTTTGTACATCATTTAGCGTAATTATTAAATTAGATATGACATAAAATATAGCAGTGGTTGTAACATAATCAAGTTCAGTCAAACCTCCATAACCGAAACAAATATCGCGTTCGCCTGTATTAAGCAGATCAGTCCAACGGAGATCTTTCCTATTTACCATAACAATATTAATATTTTGTTAAGTTCTATTTTCAAAATAAGGATTTAAAGATTGGTACAAATAAGGAAAATTATGAGGATAAATAGATATTTTTATAGAAATAAAAGAAATTCAAGTTTATCAAGTCTTGGCATCATTTAGTCAGAATATATAATACAATAGTCGTCCTTGGATAAGCGATAGACTGAGCAACCGGGATATTTGTCTCGCTTAGGGTTTCTGGCGTATCCTGGTTTGTCTGTATACCGTGTTATTTTTCTCGTTAATTTCGTCACAGTAGTTATATATGCATTTCTCTAGGAATGTATCTTCAACTTACAACGTGTACCAACCGCTGAGCTGTAGGGTCTTTGCCATGAATCATTTAAAAAAGTAAACAAGAACCAAACGAGTTGATATTGAACTAAATTACTACAATTTTTAACAAGAATATTATTCAAAGTTAACCTCAAATTTAATCGAGAAATATTTTGACGGTTATAATCCAAAACTGTGGTAATGTTTTCTCACAATATTCAGTTTTGTTGTTTTTCATTAGAATCCTACCTTAAAACATAACCGAAGATTACAAAACTCCAAAGCATTTATTTAACAAAAGAAACAAACATCTTTTTATGAAAGAGTTGGTTGTGTTCTGTACTTTAGCTCTGTACTTAACTACGTAACTTAATGTGAGTACTCATTACAGGAAATATTATTAATTGAATTGCGATTAATTGCACTTTGCGATAAGTAACAAATAAGGGCTGCAATACAAGGACTATTGCAATATCGATGCACACGGGCGTCATCCTTAAAGGGCGCCAAAGACAAGGGTCCAAAAAATAAATAATAAAAGTTCAGTTTTTTGCTTTATTTCAAGCACCTACCTACCATAAAAAATCAAAATGCTTAAACGAGCGCCACAGTCCTTTTTTGCACACAGGCGCCAATAGCCCTTACGGGGGCCCTGATAACCACTGCCCGCTACAATTATGACAACATCAAAAAGCAGTCTTGTATGTTGATCCCACAATGAAACTGTAAATAACTCCGTGTGTGGCAGCCCTTAATGATAATGAATACAAAGAAAAAAACTAAAGCAGTATCATTTGTCCGAAGTTAAATAATGTTAATTAGGTAATGTAAAGCCAAAAACGTATTGCGATGAGTATCTAACTTATTGTACGTAATTATAAATGCAAATGTAAATGTAAGACTGTATTATAAAGAAACTAGCGACCCGCCCCGGCTTCGCACGGGTGCAATTCGGTATAATGCTGATATTAAATACTGCAGCGTTTGCAATGTAAGCGCTTGAAATGTGTTAATTTACATCATATTAAAACCTCTAAATGATCAGTGTTACTCTACTATATTGTGAATGTATTATACATGAAAACCTTCCTGATGAATCACTCTATCTATTAAAAAAACCGCATCAAAATCCATAGCGTTGTTTTAAAGATTCAAGCATATAAATGGACAAACATAAAAAAGCGTTATTGTTTTATACTATGTAAGGAAGGATAAAACTTAGAAAATGTTATTTTCATTATAATTTGTGTTTTTGTATTGTTTAAAACAATCTTACCTACCGTAATTACCAACCCGTGGAACCAACACTCAAAATAATAAAACAAAACAAATGTTAAATCAAACATTGATCTTATACCTTCGTTATTGACATTGCTTTTAAATTACCTGCGAATGTATAAAAGGAACCAATGTTTATAACGGCTCGTAACTCGGAGAACATGACCGGGCCCATCAGCAGCCTTTCTCTGCCCACTGCTAGACAAAGGCCTTTCCCAAGGCCCCGGTAAGGGCTACTGGCACCTGTGTAAAAAAAATAATTTCGGCGCCCTTTAATCATTTCAATGCCTTCCATGGAATGCGAATGGACCGCCTGGTAAAGCAAACCGCATTAAGTTGAACACACCAGGATTGTATTTTAGTCGAATAGCAAGTAATTTAATAGTAAACGTATCCGAACAGCAACATTTTAGCAGAGTAGATTGGTAAATCCTTTATTCGGATATTACTTGCTACTCTACTAAAATACAATCCTAGTACGAACAAGGTTTATGACGTAAAAGTCCTGCTTACAACTAAAAGGATGTCCTGCGTAGGACCACCATAAGCTGTCATAGACAGATATCGCGGGTCAAATAAAACAATGTTTTTTATTTACATTATGCATAATGAATGAATTTTCTGAGGTCTTTACATTGTGAAATTCAATAATACTTACAACATTTCATATCTAAGATCAGAGATTATAAAAAAAGGTTGTTTTTATCACGTACGATGTCCATGTCTACAATGTAGATAATATTCTTAGCAAGACAAATCACGTTCCAAATATAATACTACTTTGTCTTTATAATCTACAATAGCCTTTAATGATACACTAGGTGTCGAGTAATACTCAGCCCGGTAAAAATACAGTCGAACTTGGATAAGCGACAAAGGAACCGCGATATTTGTATCGCTTACAGAGCTCTCTCTCATCAGATTTTTCGCTTGTGAAGGTTTTCCGCGGGGACCAGAGAATGATTCTCGCTAATAGAGGTTTCTCGATTGTTCAGTTTTCGATTATGCAGCTTTGACTGTACTTATTTATCTCTAGAAACTAGAATTAGATCTTATGTTGCACTAGCTGTCGCCAACGACTTGGCGCGAGATAAATAGTAGTGTACGTTCTTCCAGACAGTGTCTATCTATCTATACCTTTCCATACATTCATCATCATCATCATCATCAGCCTATTGTCGTCCACTGCTGAACGTAGGCCTCCCCCAGCGATGGCAACAATGCCCGGTCCTGTGCCGCCCGCATCAATGCACTCCCGCAAGCATACATACATTCAATATTTAAAAATGAGTCTGTGGATTTAAAAACTGTTAGTAACATAAAGAAATTATTGCAACTGGATATTAATTAAATTATTTTCTTTGCTTTAGCGAGTAAGTAAGGCTTCGGTCATTGCCTTCTTAATCCTGTTGTAAAGTTACGTATTATATCTGTACTTTATTTTTTTGTACTCTGTGTCCCTACATTGTGTAAGACAATAAAATATAAATTATTATTTCACACAGAAATGTTAAAACATTAAAAGTTATGAGTTTTTTTTATATAATTATCAAATTACGATTAATTAAAATATCAATTGTTTATATGAATAATATTAACATTAAAATATTTTGTAAAACAACAATTTGGCGATTTTTTTTGTCTGAAATAATTTATAATAAAATAAAAATAAATTCTTTATTTTATGTTTTTCTATTATTTTAATTTTAGGTGGTAGAGCCCGCTTTAAGATCTTCGCACAAATTGTCCGGCTCGCCCGGTGAAATACCACGACCACACAGAAGACAGGCGTCAAATGGAAGCAATTCCGTGTTTAGCCTGATAAGTGTGGTGCCGGAGGCCTAATTTTAATTCACTTTCTCTTCCTATCATTTCCTTCTAAGGAAATAATGGGAAGGGAAATTGGATTGGCGGAGGAGGGGACGTATAGGAAGAGATATTATCCTCTTGCTGTGCGTCTCCTCCTCCGAAGATTAAGGGTAGGCAATGTATCTATAATTGCAGATGTCTATGGGCAGCGGTCGCTTTGCTATTTCAGCTAGTCCTGGTGGCCGCTTGCTCGTTTGCCACTTTGCAATATAAAAAAAAAATAACATTTAAAATATTAATGAAATCAGAAGTTTAAATAAAATTATTTTACGAAATGCTACGACATTATCTTAATAAGTTTTACTTCCTGATTAAAATCTTGTGTAGTAAGATACTCGTTAGTTTTATACCGAAAAATTAACATTAAAGTAATAAAGTGCTACAAACAAGAAATCAAAATAAAAAAATCCTTTTAATTGCAAATAAGGTGTATTTATTTCTAAAAGTGCTATCTAGGGGAAGAGTTAAAACCGAGCTAGACGGAATAAAACATCAAGAGCTTTGTATTTTCTACACAGGACAAAAGATGGCGCTTAATTGTATTATACAATTATTGAAAAATATTAACGGACAAAACCCTATAACATCCGAATATTGTGCAGTGTAGATTGTAAGCGATGGAATATTATTATTTTTATTAATTCAAATTTATATAAACCAAATACATAAGATTTTTATCAACAGGATTAGACTTACAGCCAGCTGAAACTTATTAATTATATGGTTTTATAATAACCAATTAATTTAACTTAAATCTCTACTGTCTGTTTATGTCTGGATGAAAATATAAAACAGTGAAGATATAATTTTCATCAAGTTTAATATTCAACTGCGATGACGTCAGTTGTTATAATAATAACGAAGGCTTTACGCGCAACCGAACCTGTTATATTTTATAACATTTTTTACTTCAAAAACGACAAAGAAAAAGGTATTCTAAAACCCCAGTGGAAAATTTCATATTTAGTCCATTTGGTACATAAATATTTCGCAGAAAAAAGGGTTGCTTTCCTTCTTATCAAGATTACAGACCAATAGTTAGATTTGAATCCAGGATTATCGACTCACCTAGTCTTACTTGCATCTCTATTATAAGAAAAATGTGTTTAGTTATAAAAATAAGCGATTATATTATCTTAATATAAAATACACTTCCTACTTTAAATTAATTGGCATTTGGTTATTTTTTAGCGAGGCCTTAGATCATGGAGGTTGTGTACCTCATGTTTACTCGACACCCCGAAACGCTCCGACACAAACCAATCCATCCACACAACAGGTTCACCTCGCTGCAACAGCACGTACTTTTAAATACATTGTAGCATTTTACACGCGAACATTAAAAAAAATATATATTTCCTCCAAACTCTGGCTGCACAACAGTTTTACTTTTGCCTCTTTGTGATTTTTCAAGATGGAGGTCGAAACAAACGTGGAACAGGCGGGAATATTCAAAAAGAGTTTTTCCGTGAATTTATTATTAAGGACAGTATTTCATAGTATTAATTGTGTTTTATTTTGTGTGGTTAGTGTTTGGGGTGTTGTTATGTGTTTTACAATCGAAGAAGAGAAAATGACTGACCCGTTGTTGAAAGATTTGAAATATTTGGCGGCATTTTTCTTGACAAACTGGAATTATGTAAGTCTTTTATTTATTATTAAAATAATCATTAAATATATTAATTTTATAAATGTTTGTCGATATTAAGATATCTGTTTTCAAAATGAAACTAATTGCATATCAAAACTTAAAAATGGCTAATTAATCGTACTTTGTAGTCGATCTTAGATAAGCTTATGAACTTCTTTAATCAAATTAATTAATCTGTTATGATTCTGACGTCATTTTTGAATGTTAAACCTTCAGCTTGTAGACATATGATATATATACTATACTTGCTTATTTGGTCCGTTAAGGCAATTTAACTAATTCACCTTATTAGATTCAAGATCACGGTTTTTCCGAGGACATTGTGTCTTAAGTTTTATATAATTTCCATTGAGTAAGTATCTATCAAACAAAACTTTAAAAAATATGTTATTTAAGACATTATGTTATGTAACAGGGTCGTTTATTATGAATACATTGGCCTTAAGTGATTAGTGCATAATTTCATAGCCGCGTTCTGTGACCTTCAAGAGGCGTACAGGTTTGGCGAGCAAGAGATAGGGCTGTCAACATATTGTAAACGTAGACGTGAACACGAACTCACAAAAAATGACGACCAGGCGGGTTACCTAAGTATCTTTCGATTAGTAATATCGCTGATCTACTGACAATGACGTTCGATAAGTCATCTCTTTGTCACGTGTGAGATATGGAAAGTCATTGTCAGTTTCACACATTTTTGACGTTCGCTATAGAATCGCTCCGTAGGGAACGTCCCCAGGATCTAGTCAACCCTTGACTGCTGGCAAGCGATGAAACTAAAGTCTACCATTTATCATTAAGCGATTTACGTTAGATCTAAAAACAACGATAATGTATTTTTTTCATATTGTTGACTCGGACACGAGAGCTTGTTATACCCTTAGTACGTAGAAACCATAGAAGCATCTAGAATTTCTAGAATTAAGGTGAAACGTGCGTGGAAAACCCTGTCGCGGGAGGGCCGAGGCTAGGGATCAATACGTCTGCCGGTACGAGATAAACAAATGATAATAAAAGCGATTATAACTTGATTATACATTGTTGCTATCACTAGATCCTCTATTACGGAAAATAAATATATCCCAAGGGCTTCATTAGACCGAGTTCGCGAAAAAAACGGAGATTTTTTTTATATTATAAAGTAGCAAACGAGCAAGCGGCTACCTGGACTCGCTGAAATAGCGAAGCGACCACTGCCCATAGACATCTGCAATTGTATATGCGTTGCCTACCCTTAATCTTCAGAGAAGGAGACACACAGAAAGAGGATAATTCCTCCTCCTATACGGCCCCTCCCCTAGAAAATCCACTTCCTCTTCCCATCATTTCCTCATAGGAAAAGGATAGGAAGGAAAAGTGGATTAAAACTAGGCCTCCGGCATCACACTCTTCAGAGGAAACATGGAATATCTTCCATTCGACGCCTGTCTTCTGTGTGGCCGTGGTAACTCATCGAGCGTAAGGCCGTGTATTGCGTGACATCGCTCTAATCAAGCCCTAGGGTTAGAAATACATCAAGTTTCGCAAGATGTTAATTCAATTGTATTCGATATCATATTATGAAACCGGATTACATTGACTATGTAATAAAAACATTATAACCGAAGAATTAGAAGCAAAGGAAATTTTATTAAATGCTAGTGATCGGAACTAAAAACGATTTCACTAGCCTATGTGTTTTTGCAGGCTGTGTTCTACATCTGTGCCGAATTCCACTAAGATCTTTTAAGCCGGTACGGAGTTACCTTCAAACCTCCACCCGACCATCGTAATTTTTTTGAATTTATAATATTACATTCTTGACTGTCGTCGTTTAAAAATCATTTACATAATATACTAAATAAATATTCATAACCCAAGTTTCAAGGACATTAATAATTTCAACACAAGTAACATTATGTTATATAATAAAATGCTAACGACTACAAAAAATATAAAAACCTGATCTAAACGTCTAAAAAAAAGTTTAATATTTAAACTACGGGATCTTACCAATTAGTCTCAGAATAGGATTAATATAAAATTCTAATCTATATCTATACTAATATTATAAAGAGAGAAACTTTGTATTTTTGTATTTTTGCTGTATTGAAATAACTCAAGAACTACTGGGCGGATTACAAAAATTCTTTCACCATTACAAAGCTACATTATCCTCGAGTAACCTAGGCTATATTATTTAATTCCACGCTGACAAAGTCGCGCACAACAGCTAGTCTTTTATATTCATACGAAGGGTTAATGAACGCTAGTAGCAACTATGAATGGTTAAAAATTCTAAAAATAACAGTTACCGCTCACCTATTTCATTAAAATTATTTTATGATTGTAATTTAGCAAATATTCTTTTTTCGTTTATAAAAATACATTCAATATGATTTTTCCTATAAATAATTTGTATGGTAAGTTATTAATGATTACATAAAATTCAATTCTCTTTATTTAAACAAAATAGTAAACTTTATTTGAGGTTCCAGTTGTAGCGGTAAGTTAAATCTAATAGTTTTCCCGCAGTTACTTGCTGACATAATATAACTTGAAGCCTTCCAAATCGTTTCTATCCGTTGTAAGAGAAGCCTTTTAAATCAATGAACTATATTCATAGCTAATATAAAGTTAAAACTTAAACTAAACCTTCATTTAGGTTATAATACCGTAAAGGTTACTTTATTACACGATATGACTAGGGTTGTCAACATCTAATAAATGCACACGAAAAAAAAACAAAGACCAGTGAACATAATGCTTCTTGTTTCTGATATGATATCTACTTACTTTTAATCGAAGATGTCCACAATATTATATTCCGAAAAAGCACTATTTAAGCCTGAAGAATACCTATGTGGTATATACAAGGTGGTGATAAAGTGTGAGTTAAGGTCGAAGATGTGACAACCCTAGACATCAGGTTGCCCGAACATTAAACGTATTAGTGGAATTAAGTTATCCAATATCGATCGACCTTTTAATCGGTCAAGCAAATAGATACAACGCTTTTAATGTTGTTAACTTAAATAGCTATAATGTACGCGTTACTTTAAAATGATACAAGCATAAAATATAAAAAATAGATCATACTAATATTGTAATATAAGGGCGTTGACTATGGCCTAATCACCCCCTTAGGGTAGGCTCCGAGCCCCTCGCTGGGGACGTGTAGTGAGCTGGTGATGATGATGATGAGCAGAGTTCTGGTAAAGAAACAGATTTAGAATATAGTCTTAGAGACCCGTCTACTTATAAAGTGTTTCCGCGCAGACGAAGTCGCAGCCAGAAGCTAGTCGATCGATAAGTCGTAAGTTTGAATGTAAAGTTAAGTAATACATTTTTATGGGACAACGATTTTGTTACTAGAAATCTACGTTACTATTTTATGAGCGTGTAAAACACTAAACATAATTTTTTGGTAAATAAACTTTACTATTTCGTGATATAAATAAAGAGTTAAACCACGATATTAATGTTTTTAATAGTATATGCACGAACAAAGAGAAACATGTTTTATTACTGGTTTTCAATAAGGATAATCTTATACCAAACAAAATAAATCGAATCCGAGAGATTGTTGAAGTGCGCAGCTTTTATTCAACGTTTTTCTTCTTTAGCTTAGCTACAGATGGCCAGTTTTAACTGTACAGAACGACTGCGCAGTTTAACGTGTAGGCGGAACTAAGAATTGTGCAGTTCAAATCGACATGTGTACGTCAGTTTTAACTCTACAGTTAAAACTGAACGTCGTGTAGCCGGCTTAACAGACTGAGTTTTAAAATAATATTTTTATGTGTACATATAGTATCGAAAAATTACTTAAATGAATAAATTGAAAATGCAAAAAAAAACATTGTAAAAACATATTTTGTATTCATTAAATATAATGATTATATCATAATAATGTAGGAAGACGTACCAGTTTTTATATTAAGAATGGTATGTTTTCATACCTTGAGTTTTAATGAGACGAAAAGAGATGGGTAGCTATTCATTGCCAACAATTTGAATTTTTTGTATTTTTGTTTGTATTGAAATAACTCAAGAACTAATGTACCTATTTCAAACATTCTTTCACCATTAGAAAGCTATATTATCCCCGAGTAACATAGGCTATAATTCCACGCGGACGAAGTCGAGCACAACAGCTAGTTAGCTATAAAATAAATGATAATTTTAAGACAAAAAACCTCAGTATTTACGAGCTCATACCACAGACATATTATTTTACGAGTTCAGAGAAAAAAAACACATCATTAACAAAAAAATTTCAAATCTTCCATTTACCAAGGAGGAAAACATTTAAAAAATAATAGTTAAAAATGTAATTAAAATTCTGAGCAATCTTTATGAAGGATTTATTTTTAAGTTTCGTTGTTTTGTTAAAAGGTAATGTTCACGCCCGAAGTCCAAGTGAATAGACAAAGATAACGTTCAGTAATATCAATCAGCATAAACTGGTAAAAAGAAAACAAAAAGTTAACCTTTGAAATTAAGTTTGTAAATAAATAACCTCTGTTGATCTCACTCAATAATAGAAGAAAATACTTCTTTAAAAAAAATTACACATCAATTCGTTTTCACTTTTCAAGTTTTTTTTTGCACAGAAACATGTCCATGTTACTTTTGGACAATTTTTTTTAGACTCACGCCATAAGCCAAAACATTTAATAATGTAGTACAAAAAGAGCTGGATTTTTTTTATTAATTTTCCCTATGTTGTTACCGATCTGATGATGCATTGCCCACTGGCTTATCGTTGAATTCTGGGACACGTTGTATAATAATAATATGAAAAACAGATATTTTTTTTTAGTAAAGTCTATGAAATCATGAGAATATTTAAAAAAAGACAGAGTTTAGTGAGATTCCTGCTCACTAAAAACCTCTAAAGTGGGCATCCTGATGCGTCTAATCTAAGAAACACCTTTAGACACAATTTTAGAAACAATCTCCCCATATTCCGGAAAAATGCATAAAGTACTGCGGTAAACGAGGACCAACAAGTCGACTATTATACGATACTGGAGGACACTCGGAACTAAATATGATAGACCAGGGGTCTCATTGAACCAAACGATGTATCATAAGAAGTACTAGGAACAAGGATGTTCTGTATTTTGGAATAAATTTAATGAATGTGCCAGTACCAAACGTAGAAAGTACAACAGGAATAACGCTGATTCTCGTTTCGGAATAAAGCGGTCTTAGTTTTTATTAGATTTTGTATTAATAAATTCATTCGTAACAAGGTCTGAGACGAAGAGGTACGAGCACAGACTTACAATACCACTTAGGTAAGACGTTACAGGCAGATGTCAAGTAACCTTGACACAAAAGGATAATGAGACTTAAATAACATATGAAATACAAAAGTATTATTTTTATAATACAAAGTCGCAAACGTGTAAGTGGCCATCAGGATTCGCTGAAAAATCCGAAGCGACCCCTGCCCGTAAATATTTGCAATTGCAGATGCGTTGCCTATCCTTAATCTACGCAGGAGGAGACGCACAGCAAAAGGATAATACTTTTTCCTATGCGTCCCCTCACCCACCAATTCACTTCCTCTTCCCATTATTTCCTCATAAGGCAATGATAGGAAGAGAAAGTGGACTAAAATTATGCGTCCGGCACCACACCCGTCAGGCGAAACACGGAATATCTTCCATTTGATGCCTGTCTTCTGTGTGGTCGTGAAATTTCACCGGGCGAGCCTGCCTATTCGTGCGGAGATGTTAAAGCGGGCTCTACCTCTGTTAAAGTAACTTTTAAATTCATTTTTTGCTCCTGAGGAGGCCAATTAGAAACAGAGTTCACTATTAAATCTGATAATCCTATTTAACACTTATCTAAGCGATCTAAAGTCTGATGAATGCAATTTTGTAAATAAATGATGTGCCGCTTCGATGATGAAGATAATTTGCAAGGCAGGCCACTTTAGGTTAGATGCTGCGTTCTTAACACGCTAGGTTAACAACTTGTTAACCTATTACAATGCACTTTGAAGGTTGCGAAGGTTAAAAAAGGCATGTTTTGTTTGAAATTAAATAGATGCTATTTGGGGTTACGGAAAAATACTCGTAATTTTTAAGTACACAAATATGTAACGATACATCGAACAAAAAGATTATTTGAATTCTTATATGCTTATTGTTTTGTATAGTTAGTAGCTGTTGGTCTCGATTTCCTCCGCAAGGAATTTAAATTATAGCATTTTCTTACTCAGTGATAATGTAGCTTAATTGTACAAGAGTTTTTGAAATCTGTCCAGTAGTTTTACAGTTATTTCAATGCATATAAAGATACAAACCTCTTACATTACCGTCCTGGCAATTTAACGAGATATGAAGTCCAGAATAACAGAAATAAGGTACCGATGTAAACAACATTATTGTCTTGCTTCTTGTTAAAATAACACTATGCTACCTTATATATCATTAGTGTGTAATCGTGGAGTTCCACTGACACAACGTCCGTACGAAAACATAATCGTTTTCCCTGTTGTCATAAAATGATGATATATTTGTACGAATCTTTTGACAGTCGAAAGCTATTTTTATATACAATTATCAGATCTTTAAATTACTTGTTTACTTACGTCTTGTCCGTTTAATAATAAAATGAAAATTATTCGTATTTCCTGGTATTTGTAGCTATATTTTAAAATGTTTAACAATAACAGTTTAAAAATAAACATCGAAATATAACTTTGCTTCTGGAATTTTCCATATTTATTTAGAGAACAAAATATTGTGGGAAATATAATGCCATTGTAATTTTAATCTGATAAAATCTGTTTTAAAAAAGCAGTATTTAGTAGTCCATAATATAAATATATCCTTGTATGACAAAACAACATTTATTAATATTGAACATTCCCGTCGCGCGTTTGCCCCCTCCTTGGGGATAGAAACGATCTCTTATCTTGCAAATCTTATAGATTAACTGGCAACATTTACTTGTACTGTCTCCATTAAGGAGAGCGCCCACCGTAAAATAGTAATGAGCGTGAAATGGTGAGTTGAGCGGCCTCAAACGTGTTTGCGTCCTCACCAACAAAGAGCTGAGCTAATCGAGCCCAACGGCGTAACGCAGCTGTCTCAAAACACAGCTCGGACAAAGCTCGCCTCTCTACAACATTTCGGCTCTTTTAGACACATCTCATTTCTCCTTGTCGGTGATGATACGAGTATGCAGTTTCGTATGATAGTGGTAAATGAGGCCGCACTGCCGCTCAACTCTTTATTCTTATGCGGTGGACGTTCATCTTAAAGATTCCATGAAAAATAGGATCACCGAGACTTCTAGGATTTAATGATCGTAGGAATATATCAGATATATTTTTGACTCACAAATAGAGCCTGTAAACAATTTATTAATTTTAAAGTCAGAGAAGCAACTTAGACTTTGTGCTGAAGGTTAATTGTCATGTTTAATACTTTGTGGCATTGTAGGAATATTCTTAGCTATTAATAAATAATTATAAAATAATATAACAATGAGAGATCTGTTGGAAATAAAACACTTATGAATACTTATTTATTATTTTATTTTATAATACAAAGTGGCAAACGAGGCACAAGCATTCACTGAAAAATCTATACTTATAAAGAGGAAATATTTGTATTTTTGTATGTATTGAAATTATTCAATAACTGGGCCGATTTCAAAAATTCTTTCCCCGTTAGACAGCTACATTATCCCCGAGTAACATAGGATATATTTTTAATTCGTGGACGAAGTCGCTAACATCAGCTACTACTTAAATGTCTTTTTAAACGAATTTTCTGTGTACAATGCTTACAAGTCACGAAATATTAAACTATAAAGAAATAAGGGAGCGTTTTAATTTTAAATTAGGGAAATCTTGTACAAAAAAATAGTGTTTAAGCCTTCAGGGGGCAACCCAAAGTAAATACTTTTCTATTGTCGATATCGCTGATGGAACCAACAAAAATGTATGAAAGTGACAATGACATTCGATAAGTCATGTGCTTGTCACGAGCGTCGATATCGAACGTCATTAACATTTTCATATATTTTCGACTTTCGCTATCGAATCGCTTAGTAGCGAATGTACAATACTTTAAGTAGCCCCCCTGATGAGACAAACGTTAATTTGACGTCAACAATGTAGACGAAACGGGCAACACAAAGTTACTGGTAAATCGTTGATTACGTTTATAGACAAGAGTATTTTACACAGTGACAATTTTAATCCGCCGTAGTAAAAAACCGCAAAATCTTTGATTACATTTAGATAATTGAAAATTACACATAACATGCGATTATATAAAACTTTCTTGTGTTATCTTAACAATTCTACTAATATTATAAAAGCGTGAGTTGCGGTGTATGGACATATGTTTAAAAATGGAATGGATCTCGATAAAATTTTCTAGACAACCAAGCCTGGAAGAATACATCGGCTACTAGTAGTTGTAATAGTATATAGTGCGATCCATGTTGGGCTCCATTTTCCGCAACTCCACGACTAGCGAGTATTATACGTGACTTCACACATATCTAGTCTATAGACGATGTCGCAGGAGGCAGCTAGATCTACAAATAATATTAAAATATCTTATGAAAATGTATGTAAATATATTAGGCATAATAATTAATTGCAAATAACAATTGTTGACGTTCTTGTGCTCCGGTCGCCGCGGTTCCACTGCCTTCAATACAAAAACATAGTTATTTCTTCATTTTTAAATAAAACGAAAGAGCAGCAGTGGCAACCGACGTTTTTATTTCATTTAAGTTTAAAATAAAATAAAATGTAATTAAAACAATATGTTCGTGTATTCGTTGCGGTGAAGTCGCAATGGCACAACTGTTATTTTTAAATTATTTTCTATATAAAATGCATTTATTATTAAAGACGGTGTTTCATTATTTTAATTTTGTACTATTGTGTTATGTTACTTGGTACGGGACAGAGATCATGCGGAGGATTGAAGATTTGGAAGTTATTAACGAGGAGTTGATTACGGTCTTAGAGAATGCTCCATTTTATGTGACACACTGGAATATGGTGAGTTTTGGATCACATAAAAATTAAGGCTCGTTTTAAGTCGACGCTGAATCTAAAGCCAGCCAAATATATTTAACTAGCTGTTGCTCACGACTTCATCCGCGTGGAATTAAATAATATAACCTATTGTACTCGGGGATAATGTAGCTTTCTAATGGTGAAAGAATTTTTGAAATCGGCCCAATAGTTCTTGAGTTATTTCAATATGTACAAAAAATCAAAAATACAAAGTTTCTCTCTTTATAATATTAGTATAGATAACATTATAGTTTATAATTTCTTGATTCAAAATGTTATCAGGAACAAGTTAGCAGTCTCTCTTTTCGACTAGTTCTTGCTCGCTTCGCTCGATAATAAAAATTTACTAAGTAGCCTAGTTAAGTGTTTCTCCAAAACTATGTTCTACGTCTGTGTAAAATGTCATTAAGATCCGTTAAGCCGTTCCGGAGATATTTTTAGATAAACATCCATAAATCGTAAGAGTAAGATGTACGAAATGAAAAAAACAAAAATCCCGTTAAACGATTTTTTTTCTACTAATATCTCGAACTTCTATAGAATTCTTCATGAAAAATATATCTTTTGTAATACCATAACATTTTATACTTAAACTAATCGTTAAAACTTTGTTATCTTTCGAAATTAATTTAACGATGACATTTAACTATAAATGATCACCTGTCTGAAACTTGTTATCTCTTTCTTATAAAGAGAATAAAAGGGATAGCGAGATTGTTGTTATACATGCGTCAAGACAGTGTAAACGCAAGTTTGTTATCAATAATAGTCTCGCCGGGTGACGCGACGAGGAATACCGTGTTATCACTTTGTTTTGATAAATGAGGGGACAAAGTTCGAGCTGTCTGCTCCTAGTAAATTACCTAACATTAATATCATGGGGTTGCCATGATTGAAAAATATTTGACAAGTCTGTAGGGAGTTTTATTGGGAATGTTTTATTTTATCATAAAAATCGTATTAAATTTTAAAATATCAAAGTAATATTAAAAAGAAAATGTAATAATTTATGCTCAAATCGTGATATTACAACCAAATAAAGTGTCATAGACTTGTAGTTTTTTTATAGTGCGGCAACTGAGTATGCGGCCACCTTCGCCGGAATGGCGAAACGACCGCTGCCCTTAACATGCATACTTTGAATCGACGAAGGACAATCGAGGGGACGCATAGAAATAGGATATTTTCCTTTCCCATGCATCCCCTCCTCCGACAAATCCATTTCTCCTTCCCATCCTTTTCTAAAAAAAGTGTACCGTTTTTATTATTTTATGAATTACTAGTTGTTGTTGGCGACTTCGTCCGCGTGCAATTAAGAAATATAGCCTATGTTTAAGTCGGTCCAGTTTTTGAGTTATTTCAATACATACTAAAATACAGATATTTTCCGTTTATAATATTACTATAGACAATTAAGTATTAGTATGTGAAATGTACAATGAGCAATTGTTTAAGTAAACGTATTAAATAATATTTTAGGGGAACATAATAGTTGTTATGTCCACACAGACCGAACTTGCATGTACCGTCAACAAAATCTATTATCGACATAGTCGCCCAAATCACTTCGGGCGGCTAATTAGTGTAATTGTAATTTAGGTTTTAATATTATTTCATATTAGTATACTTAGTTAATATATAAATAGTAATAAAATGGAAGATCTATGGAGAGATAGTAATATTTTGTATAATGTTTTATGTTTTTTAATAACTGAAAATGAGAAACTTTTTGATCGAAGCGATGCGAGATTGTATTGGAAAACAGTTCTTCATATATTTGCCATTTTACATCATGTTTACGTTTCTTTATTCGCTTTAAAAATGGAGTCTGCGCTCAAGAATAGTCAAGATTTGGAAATACAGTCTTTGCATACGTTCAGGGTTGCTTATCTCACCGGATGGAATTTTGTAAGTACCCCTAATTAAGGGTTAACAATATTAGCTGTTACTCGCGACTGCGTCCATAAAGAATTAAGAAATATAGCCTATGTTAGTCAGTGATAATATAGCTTTTTAATGGTGTAAGAATTTTAGAAATCGGCTGAGTAGTTTTTGAGTTATCTCAATACTTACAAAAACAAACTATTCCTCTTTATATTAATTTTATTTTGCTAATCGTCGCAGGCTTTTGTTTTGTTTTTATTAATTATTAAGTAGTTTCGATGTCCTTGATGATTTCATTCATTGCAAATTCACGAGAACAAAGACTTAAATAAAACGATGTAATATAATAATTTTAATCAACCATTTATCAAATTTTTATGCTAGTCGTCTATAATTTTTTTTTTATATTTTGTAAGTTCCTTAATAATTAACTTACAGTTAATTTATTAAAACTTTCGTGAGACGTTATGCACTAATTAAACACAGCTAAAGTCACGTTTATTTCTCGGTGACTCACCCTGATGAAGGGTCTGAAACTAGTCGGTACCTACACCGAAATAAAGGTTTCTTTATTATTATTATGATTTGGAATGGTTCAATTTCTTTGTATGGTACTCGTATGCGATATGGTATAGTATTATTTTATCTGTGTTGTTATTTCTGAAGAAAAAAATCTTTACATTCAGATAAAACTAGATAATGAATTAAATAATAATTAGGTGTTTTATTTAGATATTTGTGATAACATTTGGACAATACTTCCGTGTTCCGCGTAGTGATTGACATAATCAACATTATAATCACTACTTAGGCTATCATCATCACCAGCTCTTTTTGGATCTTTTTGGTTGATCCGCTGCTCGTTTGCCCCCTCCTCCTATAAAAAAAAAAAAAAGCTCACTATTCTTCGCCACCGAGTGACGCGTGATGGAAAACATCGTGATGTCTGCACATATCGGCGAAGAAATTCAAAGATATGTGTGAAGTCGACCCGCACTAGGCCGGCGTGCTTGACCATGGCCTCGTCAACCCCCGTGGGGACGTATAGTGGGCTGGTGATGATGATGAGGGGCGCGGACTTAGGCAATGCTTAACAAATATTCTTTAATTATCTAGTTTCATCGTTAGAATAGATTTATTTACATCTTTCTTTTATTTAATATACAAAATTATTTTCTTTATAGTAGAACTAATAAAACATATAATACTCATTGAAAGAATGAATATACGAACAAAGAAATATGAATTACCATAGGCGTAATTAATAACGTGCCATGTCTATGAATCGGTTGTACTAAGGTCAGATTAACACGCGGACTTGGCTTATCTAACAGTTTAACTGTAATTAATATCTACATCATAGCAATTAAATAGTTGTTTAATTATCGATTCATATACAGTCTAACCTGGATTAGCGAGGGTCCAAGGGACCACAATATTTGTGTCGCTTAAAGAGACTTGTCTCTAATCCGGATTACCCGCTTATGGAGGTAGCTCGTCGGGACCTGAGAATGATTCCCTTATAGAGTTTTTTCATTAATCCAGGTTTGACTGTATATTTTTGTAAAACTAGAAAAATAATAATTTAATAAGAACGTTAAAAATACTTTGACTGCAAAGGAATTTGATTTTATACAAGGATATATTTTAGCATTTATTCCAAATTAACTCGAATTTCTACGGTTCATGAAAATAATCGAATGCCGTGATTCGAAGCTACGACCACTAGATTGATAAATCAATGCCCTTATCCAATAGGCTGTTTGCACTATAAAATTATACATAATAAGTGTAGGTGTTTTGCGGCAAGTCCAACGGTGCCGTAGGTAGACTAGGTGATTTGCTGAAACTCTGCCGATGCCGTAGACTAACGAATTAACTCCGTCACACGGCGTGTGATGAATTTAATAACGTGCCACGTCCAGGCCGTCCGGGCCGTCATCAGTGTGTCAATCTATACTAATGTTATAAAGATAGAAACTTTGTATTTTTGTATGTATCGAAATAACTCAAGAACTACTGGACCGATTTCAAAAATTCTTTTACCATTATTAAGCTACATTATCCCCGAGTAACCTAGGCTGTATTATTTAATTCCATGCGGACGTAGTCGCGCACAACAACTAGTCTATTATAAAGAGAGAAACTTTGTATTTTAGTATGTATTGAAATAACTCAAGAACTACTGGACCGATTTCAAAATTTCTTTCACTGTTACAAAGCTACATTACCCACGAGTAACATAGGCTATGTTGTTTAATTCCACACGGACGAAGTCGCGAGCAACAGCTAGTATAGAATACACAAACGTGTCAAGATACATTTTTATGGACACACTAAGGGTTCGTGACCTGACAGGGCACCTGACGGGTCCGGACGGGACACGGTGTAGCGTGAATCATCCTTTATTCCTGATAACCTCTAATCATATTAGTTAGACACGTGTAAAGTCATGTGCTTTGCGGTGTTTTATATAATATTAATCAATTCTTATAATCAAGATGTTTCTTGCGGTATGGGTATTGTCTTACCGCATTCTGTGGTCCAATATACTTATGATATAACTTTAATATAAAAAACAAATTACTTATTATTCAGAAAATAATTTACAAGGTCATAATAAAAAACTTTAAGATTTCAAGACATGGAATAAAAGCGCTTTATATTATTTACGTAATTAAATAAAGTTATTTTAAATTAAAGTAAAACTGAGATTTTTGATCGTATTTTCGTTTTGAGCTATTTTGATCACCTATATTTCTCTAAGTAAGCACATAGACCAACCCTATCAATAGGGACGTGAGGGCAAAGTGCAGGTCGCAAGCCAAACGTGACCGGCGCATGACTATCACTTAATTAGTAAATACAATAAATTTCAACACAACAACGATAAGAGACCACAGAGTAATACACCCACAGACACTTCCTCTCATTTTTTTATAGGACACATCCTGTTTTTACGGAAAACGGGTTCCTTTCCTGTGCTATCACAGATCTATATAAATGTATACGTGATTGCTTGGAAATTGGTGATCCAGACACTCGTTTGCCCCCTTCTCTTATAAAAAAAAATAAAGTTTTTTCATATTTCATATTTCAAAGCATAATAAACTTTACATGAATAATTCTATGAATATTATAAAGATAAATCCATAAAATCCATCAGCGCCAAAGTAGGCACAAAATACTTTTTTTTTGTTTTCGAGGAGGAAATCTTAAAAGATACCCTACCTTCTGGGTTGAAGACATGGTTGTATGGGGTTCGCTCATTAAAACCCCCCCGGTGACCACCCAGTGCGATCTAAGTGGGTTCCGGGCTCTCCGAGGAACTTACTGGAACCCTCAGCACTATACTACCCGGTATTCTCCGTTGTTAAGGCGACGTAAGCGGCCACGCTATGCCACCGTCTTCCGGGGACCATTCCAGCGGACGATCAGGACCCCCAAGGCATAAAATACTACGTCTAGCCAATCCATCTGTAGTTGCCAGTGTTTAAAATGCAAGTCAAGGATATCATGTCAACAAAAGCTATTAGGGGAGTTGTAATTAAACTGCATTGTAACTTTACTTATTAACCTTTAATCGTTAATTAAAAGGCATATCACTGGTACATCCTTCATTCTACGAGTATATTGCAGACGGTTGCAGTAATCACAGGAAAGAATAAAACATTATCAAGTGTTGCAGCGACGGATGTTGTTTCCATCGATTGTAGTTTTATCCTTCTTCGATAATCTTGAAACTACTTGTAAATTTAAAACCAGTTGGGTTGGTTTTAAAAGTTCAAAACCACAAATTAATTAAAAACAATGAGAATTCTGGGAATTTTATCATTCAAAATAAACAGTATTTTTATTTCAGTTCCAACAATGAATAATAGAAAATTTACATGCCATGTGACTTTTCCATAAAAACCGATGACAGATATAAAATATTCAGCCTTTACCACACAACTGGTCTAGACAAGGCTATCAGGTCGGATCGGTTTCCTATGTTTCCACTCGTACGTCTTTATTCATAATCCTAAGTATTTAACTTTGCATTGTTCGTTTTTGCAGGCGTTCCAGACGATATTCCTGATGCTGTCGCTGGTGCACGATCTGCTGGAGTGGCTGGACAAGCAGGACAGCCGGCTGGCTTCGCGTCTGCGTTACTGGAGGGACATTATCTTCTCGGGCCTCGTTATACCGTTCACTTTGGTACGATACCCAATCAGTACTGCCTCATTAGAAGACCACTATTAAGAACCACCAAGTGACTGTTAAAAGACTAGATCCCTTCGTATTGTCTTAAAGTTTCACGTTGTTGTTTCCAGTTCGTATCGTCCATGTTCTGGTGCGTGTACGCGGTGGACCGCGAGCTGGTGTTCCCGCGCGCGTACGACGACGTGGTGCCGTGGTGGTTCAACCACTGCGTGCACACCAACATCTCCGTCGTCGTCCTCATCGAGACGCTGCTGCAGCCGCGCAGGAGGCCGAGGGACTTTAAGATTGAAATACTCGCTGTCACCATTGTTGATGTCGCTTATGCTATAGTGTAAGTGGCCTTTTTAAACTAAACTTTAACTAGACGTAGAATTTCTTATTCGAGTTTTTATTTAGTCCTTGCAAATCGTGTTAAAAATTCATAAAAATATTACGGTCTGACCAATGCTATAGACGTAACCAGCTTAGCGTCTTGTACGAGAAATAATTGTGCTATTTTTATTTCTTTCGGAAATAATTATTCTAAATGTAATTATAATTTCAGATACTACACGATTTACTTCTTCACCCACCGATGGCTGTACAAGGTGTTCGGCGTGATGACCTGGTGGCAGGTCTGCCTCTACCAGCTCCTCATCTGGGGCTCCTCCTTCATCTTCTACTTCCTCCAGTTCCCCATCAACAGGCTGATACATGGTGACGTTGAAGAATCAGATACTTCCGCAAACGGACAAGTCACAGAACAAGTCATGAATACCAAAGAAATGAACGAAGATAAGATGGACTCAGATAAAGCGAGTCTCTCCAAAAACCCATGGAGTTTGAAATACAGATCGATCGGGAGTAAAATTGAAAATTCACATTTGTGATTGTGTTTAGCTCGATTTTGGTTATAGCTGGTGGCGGAGAGTTCTGATTATGAACTATAGAATGAAATAATGCAAATATTTGTAATGCAATGATATTAATAACCAGTACTTTTTTGGCTATGATTAGTCATCATTATCAACCGATCGTCCACTGCTGAACGTAGGCCTCCTCCGGCGATGGCCACAATGCCCGGTCCTGCGCCGCCCGCATCCATTGCACTCCCGTAAGCTTGACCAGGTCATCGGTCCATCTTGAAGGAGGCCTACCATGATTAATAATACCCTTATTTTCTTCTTAATCATTTTGTTTGTAAGAAATATTTATTTGGAATAAATTGTATTAAGAAAAAAGGAAAAAAGTCTATAGTAAAAAAATCTAGAATAAGATTTTGTAGTACTGGGTTATCATGGTTTAAAAAGTACGTCAGTGTAACAAGCATTCAATACACTTGACTTGTGTTATATTTAGATGATAAAAAGCTTAAAAAAACAATATAGACTGTGATATGAAATAGAACAAAGAGCTAGACATCTCCAAGAAAAATAAACGTCAAAATCTTAGCCAAAGTGAACATCTTGCCTTTATATAAAAATATGCAAAAATAGCAAATATTCTATCTCTCTGTATTTGTTTATTTTCAAAAATAAATATAGATTAATTGTAGGATAAATATGTAGAGAAAAAAAAGGTTTGTATGGAACTCATCGAAAATCTTAATAGGGGACCAATTTTTTACTTTTATGATACGAAAACGAATTATTTTTATTTGAAGTATTTATCCACTTTCATTAGCTTGAAGTGCGTTACTAAGTTTTTTAATTAAACATAAAAATGTTATGTATTTCTTCAATGTTAAAATGTTATAATAGAAAGGTTGATGCCAAACTTGTAAATATCGAGTCATTTTTTTGACATAAAGTTTTGTAACATTTGAATAAATGAGAAAGTAGAATTGTAATAATGTCAATTGTAATATTAAATTTTTTATAACAATTTTTACCAATGTATGAATAAAATAAAATGATTTCCTCATATACAGGAATTTAATAATAAAAATAAACAAATATATGTATGTCAAATATGTTTTTTCTTTTATACCGGCTTAGGGTAACGGTTGAGGGGGGGCTACAAAAAAAATCGACAAAATTGTATGAAACTCTCAATGGGATTCGATAAGTCATGTGCTTGTCACGTGCGAGATATCGAATGCCATTGTCAGTTAGATAGTTTTGATGTTTGCTATCGAATCGCTTTGTAGCGCATTTGGGTAATCTCCCAAAATGAGAAATGAAAATACTGAACAAAAATTTTCACGTTTTCTTTAATGAATTTAAGAAAATTTATCTTACAAATATGAATTATAATAATAAACTTAGAACTGATTTCATATTTATACAATTTACAAAGTGAAACTATTGAGAGAAATCACTCGATGCCTACCAGCTGTTCGAAGTTCCCGTCTGCGATTGTTAGTTCCCAGTCAGTGAAATATATAAGTAAGGTAGAGGAGTCATTTTTCTCCAACAGTTCAAGGCTTCAGGTAACCTTTGAAAAAACGATTTCCTTAAAAATAGGGTAACTAAGGAGTATTTATCGATCTTAACTAGAATTCTAAATTGGCAGTGCTGGAGTTTAGTTCAAATAATTGCATTGAAGAAAATTCATTTTTTTATCACTAAATAAATATCTATCAACTAGACCGGACATTCTGAGTTCGAAGAGATTTTATTTCTATATTTCACTTAATTGTACAATAATTGTAACCTTTGAAGATTCAAACCAAATCAACATATAACCCTTGTCTTAACGGTAATAAGTTTGTTAGTCAAATGTGTTCCGTTCGCGCTCTAGTCTTTCAAAGGTTACCTGTGACAAATGCTTAGAAGAAGGTGCTGGTAGGATGCTGGCGGTACACCAGCTGCCGCGGCGGCCTCGTCAGCCCGTCGTCATGGTAACTGACCCTCTGCGGATGCAGATAGAACGTGGTTGGAGTCCGTATACTGACTCCTTGTACTTGTGGCCGTTTTCTCGTCTGCAAACTGCTCAACTCTGACGCCGCGTATTGTGGCTCAGTGTTGAAATTATTCCTATACCTCGTGAAGGAGTAGTCTCTCTCCGGGGACACGACGAAGCCGCTAGGAACCCTCACCTTAGGAGGGATTGAAGCCAGAGCCTCGTTAAGCGCCACGTCGTAGTCATTTTCTATTGAATCTGCTAGATTTTGTTTTATAGAAAAATCTTCTCGTACCCGCAACGGCTTACCCGTCGCCGTGTAAGGATTAGAGATTTCAGGTTTCAGCTGCGGCAACTTGTGTTGAGCCTCCTTCTCCGTTATCGGCTCGGACGTTGCGAAGTAAGGCTTGAGGTAGTCGCCGGGTGAGAGCGTCGACTGCAGCTTGTTCCTTATGGCTTCGTAATTATCGTTGAAGACCCTCAGCACCTTCGTGGCGAGGACCTTCGCCTTGTCGGCGGGTGTCGTGGCCTCAGTGCTCGTGGTGGTCGTCGGCGTTGTTACTACCACTTCGCTTGTGGTAGTTTCCTTAATTTCCTCAAGTTTTTTGTCGCGTGCTTCATACTCTATATCCTCTTCGTCATAATACTCGTATTCTTCTTCCGGCTTATAACTTTCTTCATGCATTGGTTTCTCTGTACCTAAAGTTGTGGTCACTTTTTCAGTAGTAGTCGTAGTTGATTCAGTAGGAGGGATTCTTACAGTGATTGTAGGAGTAGTAGTCGCAGGTGTAGTAGTAGTAGGTGGAGGAGCCGGGGTTGTAGTAGTCGTGGTAGTCGTCGTAGTGGTAGTGGTAGTGGTTGTGGTGGTGGGCTTAGGGGTGGTATTAGGAGGAGAGTTTAAATCCTTGCCTGCCACGGGCTGCAAGCCTCGCGGCAGGTAGGGACTTCCACCCCTAGACGGTAAAAAAGGACGTTTAACAACTCTGACGTTAGAAGGCCGGACTTCTTTAATTTTGATCACAATGTCCTCTTCTTTTAATTTGGGTTTCTCGGTGCTCGAATGTTTTTCTTCTTCGTCGTAATATTCCTCCTCGCCCGCACTCGGCTTCGCTAGTCGTTCATCTCTGTTGCGTTGATAATAACTGGGTCTCTTCGCCGGTTGGTCGTATTCGTAATCGTCATAATCTTCTACTCTTTTCGGATTCGGGACCTTTTGGTTGCTGGGGGCTGTTAAATATGATCTCGTAGGCTTAAATTTTTCTTTTACAATTGGTTCTGGTTTTGGCCTTTGCTGAATTGCACTAGATTTTCCGGAAGATGATGGTTTGCTCACCTCTTCCTCGTAATCATCGTAATATTCATCATCTATTTTAGGCGGAGGCTTGGTAGTAGCTATAGGAACGTAATCGTATTTGTCTTTTTCATTGGCCGGAACGGGACGCTTTATTTTTGGAGGCATACGTGGTTGACTAAAAATACCATGACCATTAGGTTTGACCAATGGCTGACCCTCAGGTGCAGATGGAACTTGTTGTTTCTCTTCTTGTACTTTGTCTTCACTGTCAAGGTTTCTATCGGGTTTGAAGTAAGCAGGTCTCTCCTCTCGTCTGTAAGGTCTCTCGTCTCTATTGTATAGACGGCGGCCTTCGTTCGGCTGATACCGGTCCCTTGGTTTACTATCTCTCTTAGTATCTTCATTTCCGATATCATCTCTTAAAGGTTTTCTGTCATCTCTCGGCCGAAGATCGTCTCTGTATCTCGTCTCATCTCTAGGCCTCTTATCTTCTCTAGATCTAACGTCGTCTCTGGGTCTACCATCTCTCGGTCTTATGTCATCCCGAGAACGGCTCTCGTCACGGGGTCGTATTTCGTCTCTAGGCCTGATCTCATCTCGGGTCTTAGTATCACCTCTTCCAGATGGTATTTCATCCGGTGAAGTTATATCGACGTTGGGCTTCATTTCATCTCTAGTTCTACCTTCATTGCGGTACCTCGACTCAGATCTTGGTCTTTCATCGAAAGGCAATACATCATCTTTTGAACTTTCATTATCTTGCGCCTTATCTCCTGTATCATCAATAGGCCGGTTTTTTTCCCTCGGCCTATATTCGTTTCTCTTTTGATCACGAGGTGGAATGCGCGGTCTGTCCTCGTCGACAGGTTTATATTGATCTTCTTCAGTATCTCTCGGCCGACCCGGTCTTCTGCCTCCCTTGTACGCAGGACGTCTTTCGTCTCTTCTGTCATCTTCGTAAGGTCTTCTCTCTGCGTATGGTCTTTTGCCGGGTCTCCTATCATATGGTCTTCTCTCTTCAGCGTAGTCTTCACTTTCATCCCTTGGCCTGGGTCTGGGTTCATATCTGAAAAAGAAAAAAATAGGATTCATAAAATTTACCAGAAATATGTAGATAATATTTTTTTATTTGAATCTTAGGTTTTTTTAATCCAGTTTCTGTCTTTATCAGTGACAGTAACGAACCATTAAAGTATTGTTACTTACTTTTCGTCGTATTCATCGTAAGGTCTTCTTTTAGCTGGCCTCGCTGGTCTCCCTTGTGGTCTACGTGTTCTGCCACCCCTGGAATTTTGATAAGATTTGGTTTAATTTTTGTCCATTTTTAAACGGTATTTTGGATCTTTGATAAAGTACTGGCGGATTTTATGAAAAACTTTGAGTTCTTTTGATTTACGACAGGTCAGGATTTATAGACATCATTTTGTTCAGCTTCGGTAACGCATTTGTTTTTGCGGCATTGTAAGTGTGAGGTGACCTTGACTTGACCTTACCGTTCTTCGTAACCGTAGTCGTAATCATCCCTGGCGGGGTAGTAGTAATCATCGTCGTAGTAGTCGTATCTGTAGCTGGGGCGGCGGCGGCGGGGGGGGCGCTGCGGGCGAGGGGGCGCCACTGTCGTACTGGTGGTCGTCGTGGTCACCGTGGTCGGTGGAGGCGGCGGCGGTGATGTCGACGCTGCTTTATAAAGAGCCTCATTTCTGTGGAGGTACGTAATGTTTTAAATTAGTAAGTTTGGGCATAAGTGCACAGTCCAGTTAGCAAGGTTACCTGTTGAAGTAATTGGGTGAGTTCTTGCAGTCGACTTCGGAGACGAAGTGGCAGATGAACGTCTTCTGGTCGAAGGCGGTGTAGTTGGCGCACAGGAAGTCGTACCGCGTGCCAAATAGGCAGTGATGGTACACCTGCACACAACACAAAACGTGACGTAAGTAAACAAGTAACTAAATGATGTAGTATTATGAGTCTAAAACAGAATCTATACGTATGAGTGGTACTTGGCTCGCTACAACACTAACCTGACATTTATGAGGTACTGAAGCATAGAAGCCGTCATGCAGACCGTCACATTTGAAGTCCATCATCTCGGGAGGAGGTACAGTCTCGTAGAAGGGGTACTCTGAGAGGTTGTACCCGTTGAGTTCCCGGGGAAGGTTAGGGTCGTAAATGTAGTCTATTTGAGGGATGCCTGACAACTTCTTGGTCGAGTTCTGAGCGTCACCGACTTCCGCACCCTCTGCTGTCGTTTCTGTCTGTAATATTTTTGTCAAATACATGTATTAAACCGAACTAATTGCGAATAAATGTGAGAAGACTTCCATTTGCATAAGCGGTCCGGGAAGTATCTTTGTAACCAAAACCGGCCAGGATAGAGATTTCCGTACAAATGTAAACTAAATGACCTTATTTATGTGAGCCTTGGATGAGAATGTATGAAGTTTTTTTTAATATAGGATCGACACGCGAGCCATTCTACGTGTTGTATGGAATGGAAAGTAAGTAACCTTGCGTGCCAGGGCTCACAGCTATAGTACAGCTTCCTGCATGGAATATGGCCAACTTGCATTATTCATAATCATTCTTGTTATACCAGTATTAATTAGATATATTAATAGAATTGTCTGATTGGATTGATGAAGAATATCTTTGACATTTTTATTTCTATCCGATGCTATGCGAATATATGAAAGCACCATTCGTATCACCACTTTTCTTTCTGTACAGGGGTGTTATCCAAACTATTTTTCGATTGGCGATACCGCTGGTGGAATCGACAAAAATGTATGAAACTGACAATGAAATTCGATAAGTCATGTGCTTATCACGTGTGAGATATTAAACGTCACTGTCAGTTCTACACATTTTTGATGTTCGATTTGTATTGCCTTGTTTGTTGCTTTGCATGTACCCTCCTGCAACTGCAGTGGTTGTAACAAACGCGTTAACCTAGCTTGTAGTAAATTACCAAAGCATCATCTTCTGTCTCGGAGGTGTCCTCCGGCGCGCTGGTGGTGCTGGAGGTCTTGGCGAAGATGAGTGAGGTGGCGCGAACAGCCCGGGCGCCCGGCACCTCCACTGATATCACCAATATTAGCACACCTGCAAAAAAAAAAACTATGAATTATTACAAATCTAAGATATGACGGTTTTAAGTCAAGTAGCTTATTTTATCTGAATCAAATGCAGACAGATTCGTGGATCGTATTATTAGATTACTAGCTGTAGGTCCCGAATAAAAAATATGCCTATGTTACTCGGGGATAATATAGCTTTCTAACAGTGAAAGAATTTTTTAAATCGACCTAATACTTATTGAGTTAATTCAATACATACAAAAGTATAAAAATGCAAATCGTTCCTCTTTATAATATTAGTATAGATTACTAAAGATACGTCTTAGAATAAGTATAAGCTAAAATAATTTCAACTCCGACATTCAGTCTTACATGTCACGTTTTCTCAATTACTGTAAATGGTTTTCGACATTTTACATAACACTAGCTGTTGTTCGCGACTTCGTCCACGTAGAAATAAAACTATAAGCCAATGTTACTCTGGGATAATGTAGCTTTGTAACGATGAAAGAATTTTTAATATCGGCCCAGTAGTTCTTGAGTTATTACAATACATATAAAAGTTCTAAAATTCTAAAAATACAAAGTTTCTCTCAATATAATATTATAGTATACTCGTAGATTAATTATTTACGACGACTATGACAGTAAATTATAATATTTTACATTCTCTAATAGATAACATGCATTAATGTAAATAAAAATATGCGGTTTATATTATCTTTAAAAGTTTTTTTTTTTTTTATAGGAGAAGGGGGCAAACGAGCAGCGGATCAACCAAATTAATTGGTCCGACGCCCACGGACATCTGCAATGCCAGAGGAACCACAAATGTTTACAATGACAGAGCAAAACATAAAGTACATAAAAATATTCTTACGACAAGAAATGTTTTGACCTTTTAATTCAAATTGTAAACTATAAATTATCTTTGATATCTTCGAAAATAATATTAGGAGCCATTAAGTACACGTAATTAAAAAAAGACTTTTTTTAAAGAGGGGAATGCAGTTAAACATACCATCCTGTCTTAGAACCCCATAGATCTCTCCGTCTGTTTGAAACTCTATGTTGGATCATCATCATCATCATCATCACCAGCTCGCTAAACGTCCCCAACGAGGGGATCGGAGCCTACCCTAAGGGGTGCCTAGGCCACAGTCAACTACGTTGGCCCAGTGCGAGTTGGTTGACTTCACACATATCTTTGAATTTCTTCGCCGATATGTGCAGACATCACGATGTTTTCCTTCACCGTCAGAGCGTCGGGTAATATGTTGGATCATATAATTTGAATTCTAAATAATAAAGTGTTAAAATCTATTCCATCCTTAACCTTTCAGTTATCTGTATTCTCTTGAACTCGAGTCGTTTATTGCTCATTTCACAGTCAATCCTCGACTTTATAATTTACTTATCTGTTTACAATTCATGAGGATTTGAAGCGAACGTGAAATGTTACGCCATTCTATATCCTTGACTTTTGTGGAATCATGCTTTATATTAAATCTTCTCACATATTACGAAATCCTAGTTCAGGGGGGCTACGCAAAGTAAATGCGCAACAAAGCGATTCTATAGCGAACGTCAAAATGCATCAAAGTGACAATCACGTGACTTATTGAATTTCATTGTCACTTTTATACATTTTTGCGGATACCATCAGTGATATCGCGAATCGAAAAGTACTCTGGGTAGTCTCCCAGTTTTAGTTTAGCAAACTGTTTTAATTTTCCTTAAATCTCACCGCAGTAACGAATACAAAATCAACAAATATAAAAACAAATATGTTTTTGTATAGACGGCTGATCTTCCTAAGACTTTTTCTCAATGTAATTAAACATAATGACAAAAACATCAATTGTGTAAAAAAATATATGGACACTAGCGTCAGAGACAAAACAACCGCCCCCGGGTGGGTTCGAACCACCAACCTTTCGGTTAACAGCCGAACGCGCTAACCATTGCGCCACGGAGGCTTGCACAAGTAAACAAAAAATTGATAAAATTACAAGGAACAAAATCTTGCCGCAAAATCTTCCAAAGCCGTAAAAAGCGAACCCAGTTTTAACGTTATGATCCTCCTGGAAGATATTTATTCCATTAAAGCGAACCATATAGCAGTTAGACTTTAGTGGAAAATCTAACATGGACCAAACTACATGTCTTTTAGGTTATAGTTTATCTTTCCTTGATTTAATTAGGGTCTGAATAACAATTTAAAAAGCAGGAAATACGCATTAGTTTCTTAATTATTTAAATTACAACAAAACTTGATGTCTTAATTTAAAATAGATATTAGATAAATGTAATAAATCTGAACAAGACCATTACTAACAGAGCATGACCAATAAAACTAAGCTTCCCGTTTTATAAGAACTGGTTGATACAACTGGTATTAAATGTTTTATATTTAAATGCTACTTAAATTAGGGTCTAATATCAGCAAAGGAATCATTTTTATGTATATTACAAAGTGTCAAACGAACAAGCAGCCACCTGGATTTGCTGAAATTGCGAAGCGACAGCTGCCTATGGACATCTGCAATTGCAGATTCGTTGCCTACTTTTAATCTACTGAGGAGGTGACGCACAGCAAGAGGACAATTTCTCTTCCTATACGTCCCCTTCCCATAATTTCCTTATAAGAAAAGGATAGGAAGAGAATGTGGACTTAAATTATGCCTCTGGCCCCACACTCATCAGAGGGAACACGGAATTGCTTCCATTACACGCCTGCACATACTGTAATGTTAATCTATGCTACTTTTAAGCATTTTGTCAATGTTGCTGTACTACGAGTTCTAAACAGATATTGAAAAGTGAAAAAGGTTTATTTGCAAATTGTTATATTTAAGACTAGCTGTTGTTCGAGACTTTGTCCGCGTGGAAATAAATAATATAGTCTATGTTACTCGGGGATAATGTACCTTTCTAATGGTGAAAGAATTTTTGAAATCAGCCCAGTAGTTCTTGAGTTATTTCAATACATACAAAAATATAAAGTTTTCCTCTTTATAATATTAGTATAGATCATTATGAATAGTAATTAATGATATACAAATCAAAGGCGATATTTTGATAAATTATAGATGAGTTTCAATCAGATATTAACAGAAAATATGAGTTTTTTGTGAGTCGTTTCAAGGTTGTCGAGTGTCGACTTCCAGGACAATTACCTTGACGACCTCTTCGCTAAATAAACTTATTCTATGTTAATTATAAAAGATAAAGTTATCACAAAAGATATATAGTCGAGACTGGATAAACGAGAGTGGAAGGCACCGCGATATATGTCTCGCTTATAGAGGTTTCTCTCTAATCCGAATTTATCGCATATAAAAGTAGCTCGTCGGGACTTGACAATAACTCTAGCTTAAAGAGGTTTCTCGCTTATACAGGTTTGACTCTAATTTAAATAAATATTTAAATACATTTGTCTAAGTTTTATATCAGAAGCCTGGAGGGTTACCCAAGTACATTCGCAACAAAGCGATTCGATAACGAACATCACAAGTGTATGGAACTGACGTTCGATATATCACACGTGGCAAGCGCATATATGCCATCAGTTTCATACATTTTTGTCGATTCCATCAGCGATATCGACAATCGAAAGATGCTTTGGGTATCCAGGAGTTTTATCATTCTAAACTATAGGGTTCATGTATAGTTAACTTACAAAATAAGCTGAGGCCCAGCCATCTGTGTCGAGCACGCTTCATTCTGCCACTGTAACCTGTAACAATACAAAAAAAGCTTAAAAAAATGAAAATATTGAAAAAAACGTTTTTAACACGTTCACTGCGAAACCAGGCCTGTCAGGCCAGACCTTGTACGATGTCTCGCTTACCATGCGGCTAGGAAAAGTATAGACTTTCCCGTAGTGCGGAACGCATAACTTCAATTTGGTTCGGTGTAAGAAAGAGATGATTATATACCTAAGATGTACTATTAAAATAGAATATAATGGTGTATCTACATTAGTTTATTATTTGATTCATTATTATTAATATTCAGAGCAAAGAAAACATAAATGTTTTGAACTGAGGCCAAAAAAAGATTTCAGTTCCTTAAATGGGACAGACTCTATAAGCCTTGTACCGCCACAATCATTGTTGTTTTATCTCTGGCTTTTTAGCCTTGTACCGCATGAGACTTAGGTATTGGGAGCTTATTGCCGCAGCGAACGTGTTAAATAACAAGTAAAATAAGTATTAACAAGATTAAAATCTTCAAAACAATTAGAAAGTTTTATATTCAGTTATATGAAACGTTGTTGAATAAATACGATTATTTTACGATAAGCATCCGTGTGCGGGAGATGACTACCAGATACCGGACACCAGATACCGGACACCGGATACCGGACAAGATGCCGAGATGCGTGGAAAATACACGCAATCTCATCTCTGTGAAATAACATAAAACTGTCGAATTCTTTCTCAATCAAATGCATTCATTACCAACGTAAAACTGTAAACAATGTTTATATAACTAGCTGTTGCTCGCGACGTCGTCTGCTCGGAATTAAAAAATATACACTATGTTACTCCGAGATCACATAGTTTTTTAACGGTGTTAGAATTTTTTAAATCGGTCCAGTAGTTTTTGAGTTATTGCAATGTATACAAAATAACAAAGTTTTCACCTTTGTAATGTTAGTATAGATTTCACTATTTTCATTATGAAACTTTGTCCTGTTTCCATTTCCGAAACACCAGTGCCTTTGTCATTCCTTCTTCTCTTTGAATAAAGAGGAATAGAGAGATTGTAACTTTTTTTTATAAAAGAAGGGGCAAACGAGCGGCTGGATCACCGAGGTCATATTCGACGCCCATGGACATTTGCGGTACTCGAGGAACCACAAATGCGTTGCCGGCCTTTAAGGAACAGATAGGCTCGCTTCTTGAACTAAATCAATATGAATATTTGATACCTTACTAATTCGATTGTAAGCTATTGTTTAACTCGATATTACAAATACACAGCTATAGTCAACAGAGAGCCTTGCATTGTTCCCACACAACGCGAACGTACATAAATTGGCAATAAATTGTTCAAAGCAAAAATACAAAGCTAGTATATTTCTGTAGACAAACTGTAGAATTTATTTTAAAGGCCACACGCTTCTTTACGTTCGGAATGGAAAACACTACATACTTAAACCGCAACATAAACTGTACGCAGTAAAAAAGAACTCTTATTTGAATAAGTACCTTTACTCTTAGTGGCTATTTCTACTTTTGCGAAATTGAATATTTTCACTATTGGTGGAAATGCACTTTAATTAAATGTCTGAGGTTTGAAGAGCACTCAGCCTACCCATGTTAGGGATGACTAGGTCGTAGACAACGACGCTGGCACACAGCGGGTCGACCATCATTATATTTTTTTCGTAGATATGAATACAAATATTTTATAAGTAAAATAAACACGTCTTTTAAAATTAATTGTGTCAGGAATTACACTAGTAAAACAAGATAATAGCCAAAAAAGTCTTCAACTAAAAATAAATATGAGCCAACATTTTAGTATTCTCCTAACCAAGGCGAGGTTGGCAGCCGCTGTGACGTCGTCCGGCAGCCAGTATGTTCAGAAAGGTCAGACAAATGTGCATATGGAATTCGAAAATCGAACAGCACACTGGTTAGATCACAGGACCTGCAGAATAGAGGTTAACCTCTACGCCATAAATGCTATAAAATTAGTCAATGTCGGTCTTAAAATTCTTTCGTTCGTCCAAAAACCGTTGTCGGCGAGCAGTCGAGGCTTGAATAACATTGACGTGACTGGCATTTTGAAATCAAATTGGGACGCTTTTAACAAATTGTTTAGTGACGGAACTGAATCGATTGGTCAGTCCAAGCCGTAGAAAGAGAAAGATATAGAACTGGCTATAAACGATTGAGGAACAAAAAATACCTTAGACTACGTCATTGCTATGTTGTGTGTGCATCACTTTATCCTTTTAAATGTCTTAAGCCTTTCTCGTATAAAAAAATAGTTCACCGAAAATACGCTTGGTGCGCCACAATACTATATGATACGTTACATTTGTTCGGGTCTTATTTCTGGACCCAAACAAACAAAATCACTTATGGAGAAAGGACCAAAGATCTGTGCCACGTTACATATATTTCGTATAAATGTGTCTCAGTCGCTGTCAGTATGTCATATGTCATGTCTCATCTGCTTCTTTTAATCTGTGGTTTATACAATGTTAGCATAGAACATAGTTTCCATTTTATTTGGTAGTTTCGATTGTTGCATAAATATAGCAATTGGCATTTTAGTTATGTAAAGTACGAACAGGAAATAGCTGATTGACGTTATTTAGCAGTTAGTTAGAATATTAAACGATTTACTTGTTATTACGTGGTTCCTTGTTACAACTATGTTTCTTAATTTAATTTAAACTAGCGACCCACCCTGGCTTCTCACGGTTCCAAATAGGTATAACGTTTGCAATGTAAGCGCTAAAAATGTGTTAATTTACGACATCATATTAAAAACCTCTAAATTATCAGTGTTACTCTACTATATTGTGAATGTATTATACATGAAAACCTTCCTTATGAATCACTCTATCTATTAAAAAAAACCGCATCAAAATCCGTTGCGTAGTTTTAAAGATTCAAGCATAAGTGACAAACATAAAAAAAGCGCTATTGTTTTATACTATGTAAGGATAAGGATAATTTAAGCTCGTCGGGACCATATGACTCTCGCTTATAGAGCTTTCTCGCTTATCGAGGTACTGTATTGTTACAACTAGAAGAGAAGAGTAGAGTCCCAAACTAGTCGGTACGGTCTTCAAAAATTACACGTGAGTTTTAACCGTTCTAAATAATGTACTGTTATAAATAGTTGTGCAATCCAGTGTAATGTTATTTGTCGTTCGTAAAGTTTTGTAATCGATTATTTTGTATTAGCTCGAGGTTGTGGAGAATTAGAATTGCTTAGCTCTACTTCAATAACAAACTATTATACGAACACGTCTCCATTGTACACGATACAGTTTCCGATTTATTTACATTTTAGAAAGAAAAATGCGATTGGTCAGATTTCAGGGATATTTAAGCTGTTATACACAAACAAACGAGAAACCTTAAAATATTGAGTTTTATTTATAAAGAAAGAAGGAAGAGGAAGATTTCCTTAACAGAAACAAAGAAATATATCCCAACCTTGAAAATAAAAAAAAATGCTAATATAATGTAAACAAATGTAATGTAGTTCGATCCATGATGGGCTCCATTTTCCGCAACTCCACGACTAGTGCGTATTTTGCGCTACTTCACACATATCTTTGAATTTCTTCACCGATATGTGCAGCCTTCATCACGATATTTTCCTTCAGCGTAATAGAGTCTACAAATATGTATTTCTCAATTCTGTAAGGAATACAAAGTATGGAACAAAATGTTCTGTCAAAAAATACACTCAACAATAGATTTTTTTTTTAAATATTAATTAGTCTAAAAAAACATTATCAAGTATGTCGTGATATAAAAATGACGTGGTATGTTGGGAACGAGCGTGCTACGCTCCGTCGAGCACTTTCACTGCGTCTCGCTAGGCCGTACCTACCCCGCGTCTGCGGCGCGTGGGCAGCTCGCAGCTCACCTCAACACGTGGGATATGGGTTCGAAGACATAGCACAAACATGACTAAAATAAAAGCTAAGAGAAATGCTAAAAAGGCGGTTAGAAGAAAATGGTATGGCTCTTAACCGCTTTTGCTTGGAGAGTCGAATCCCACTGAAGTTTAGGATCCTCTGACCTACACTATATCAGTATTATAGTTGTATATATTGGATAATAGATGGCGTTACTAGTAACTCGGATAGGCATTTAATATAAACATATTTGTAAATGTAAGAACATATAGGTGTGTTACAATTAAGCACGTATCAAGACTTTTGGTTCGTGGGCAAACATTTAAACAATCATGTCAACTGTGTAAAATCGTTTTAATCCCTATACTGTTGTCAGATTTCGACGAGGAGGGGATAAATCCCAACCTCGCCCCCCTCTGTATACGAGCAATAGTAGACCAGCGTTCTTAAGTAATTTATCACCAAATAGTCCTGACGCATTTTGTCTAGATCATAATCCAATCTTGTTAGAGACCTGTCTATACTTTGTTGACATCTACGTGTCGATTCCACTCTACACTGTCACCGTCTAGCGTGGTGCATAACTTGTACAGTTTTCAAACGAAAGCGTCATATTTATAACATTTACTTAGCAGAGTTTAACAATTGTGGACAGCTTTCTCTCATGAGAACGTACGTTGAAGACAATCCCCTCAACTGTCGTGCTGCGATGTTATTTCATATTAAATATATGCAAAAAGTGTTTAAAAAGACACTGATGTAACATTAACTTAACTCTACCAAAATATTCTCTACTTTTTTATATTACAAAGTGGCAAACCAGCAAGTTGCCACCTGGATTCGCTGAAATAATGAAGCGACCGCTGCCCATAGTCATCTGCAATTGCAGATGCGTTGCCAACCCTTACTCTACGGAGGAGGAGACGCACAGCAAGAGGATAATACTTCTACCTGTGCGTCCCCTCCCTCGCCAATCCACTTCTCCTTCCCCTCATTTCCTTATAAAAAAGGATAGGAATGGAAAGTGGACTAAAACTAGGCCTCTGGCACCACACTCGTCAGGCGAAACTCGGAATTGCTTCCATTTCACGCCTGTCTTCTGTGTGGAGGTGGTATTTCGTGCGAAGATGTTAAAGCGGGCTCTACCACTGTTTAAAAAGACTGTAACTTAACTTTAAAATAATATCCTCTACGTTTTTTTTAATATTGTTAACTTGTTAGCATATTTATTAATACAGAATAATTCTGGTATTATAATAAACAATTATTAAACAACACGAGTTTGCAACGCGCTGACAAAAACTGGTGTCAATTAGAATGGTATTGTAGTCCAAGGCTGTGTCAAAGTAAAATTACAAACGCTACGGAACGTATTACTATTGAAAAAATCTATCTAATATTATAAAGAGGAAAACTTTGTATTTTTGTATGTTGAAATAGCTCCAGAACTAATAGGCCGGTTTCAAAAATTCTTTCACCATTAGAAAGCTACATTATCCCTGAGTAACATAGAGTTTATTTTTTAATTCCACGCGGTCGAAGTCTGGAATAAAAGCTAGTATATTTATAAAGCTACATTATCACTGATTAACATAGGCTATATATTTGTTTAATTCGACTATATTAGATTGACGAAGTTGCGAGCAAAAGTTAGTATTATATAAACAAATGAATTACTAGTTGTTCAACATTATTGTAGACCTGGGGGGTAACACAAAGTACATAAGTCACGTGTGAGGTATCGAACGTTATTGTCAGTTTCATACATTTTTGACGTTCGCTATGGAATCGCTTCGTAGCGAATGTACTCTGGGTAACCCCTCTGTTTATTACAAAAGTAAGCCTACGTAGTTTGTGAATAAAGTTGCGGAAATTATTAATATGTATGCTCACGCGCCTATTGCAAAAGCACGAGCGACGCCGCGCGAGGGATCTAGTGTATAAATATAATAATTCCATGTCACGTAAGCTCTACAGTTATGCAACGTGACAGACAGACGGACACACGTGCTCGGGTTACTGCAGACACGCTTTACATACGTTCGCCCGCGGCATCGCTTTGTCACATTAACTAGACAAAACCTAATTCTCAAACCAAATATACATTTACCGCGTCTCTGACTCCTGTACAGTTAGGAGACCCTGAGTGCAGATTTCAAACTAAACTAAGTGATTCCAAAAGACAATTAAGCGACTGTGTGTGATATACAGTCAAGCTTGGATAAGCTACCTCCATAAGCGAGGAATCCTCTAAATGAGAGACAAATATCGCGGTCCCTTGGACTCTACCTCATCCAAGTTCGATAGTAATAAATAACAACGAAAGTTTTGATAAACAAAACGAAACATGTTTTATAAAAATAAATAAATTTCACTCTCAATTAGAAACTAAACGGCAGTATTTTTCTTAGAATCAATTAGTTGACCATCTTCTTTAAACTATGTACAATTTTATTCTAAAAACTTTAAAAATGTCAACATATATGTCAATACAGCCTTCAAATGAGTCGCATAACATTCTCCAAGTGGTTCCAATGGTTCACAAACATGCCAATCTTTGTAAGGATCCCTATACACGGATTTTAATGGAGTTGCTTTTAGCACGTTTAGCCGCCAGCTTACTGACTCTGAGGCTGTTGTACGACTGCTTGCAGCCGTCCGTGTATGGCAGTATGTTATTCGACTACAACGTCCCTTTTAGGAGTAGCTAACGGTATATAATATGTGAAGCGTTTGTCACTCGACTTAATGGGTGTAAGGACTCATTACTGCCTTATTAAGTGATGTAGGTTCCCCTACTAGCCTACTAGGCATCGACTGGTTTAGTACAATGGTGTCTCGGTCACCTTGAACCTTTTCACTTGAACTTTTTGGACAATCGAGCATTTGCCCTTGATTTAAGAATTTTTTTTTGGTTTAAAAAACGTAATATTTAATACACCACCAAAAGAGGTTATGTGTTTATGTATTTCTCTAAATTAATATGAAGTATTATTACAAATTACAATGTTATTTATTTTGCTGAATAACAGCCAAATGCTCAAATGCCACTGAAATAAGTGTCGCTTAAAAGCTAAGTGGTGTTAAAATAAAACGAGATCGCCGTAGCATTTTGAGTATAAGAGTAGAATTACATGACACTCCTAATAGGGGAAGAGGGCAAACGAGCAGCGGATCAACTAAATTAATTGGTCCGATTCCCATGAATTGCAACGCCAGAGGAACTACAGATGTGATGCCGGCCTTTGAGGGAGGAGTACGCTCTTTTCTTGAATGCCTCTAAGTCGTAAATATTTAAGCGGCATTTGAAAAGTCGGCCGTAAGATTGTCATAAAATAGATTATTTGATCATATGTTGATAGATACTTCTACAAATGTCATCAGTCGAATGATGATTAATTTCTTCTTCTTCTTCTTTTAATTGTTAGTGGAGATGATTAATTTGACCGGGAGGCAAGTGATAGGTGACAGGTGATGTGACAAGTGACAAGCTATAGGCAGCGGGTAGGTTAACCTCGATAATATTTGCTCGGTTGTCTGTGTGTAGCAACATGTATTTGCATTATTATGAGTAAGTTGCAAATGCTATTGCATACATTATTACTACCGTGTGAACAATAAAACGTATTAAGATTATGTAAGAGAAACTTCGGTTTTACTTAATTTTAACTTAACTAAAAGCATAAACAAATACTTAGAGTATTTGTCTATGCTTTTTGGTTCAAGGAAAACTATAAAAACTACTTTTGTATATACATAACTGTGTATGTCGAATAAATAAATGTTTTTATGTAAATCTTGGTAAACAAAGAGTTCGAGGTAAGTCAGAGGGAATGCAGGATGTCACGGACAATGGAAATGTTGAAGATTGAAGGTTTATGTATGATACTGCGACGTGACTGGAATGGAATGCTTTCTACAAAGCTCTATGCAGTTAAATTGGTTACTGATGATATTTTAAACATATTTGGTATTTTCCTTTGTTCATAGAAAGTAACTTCAATAATTGAATTAAAAATAAACTGTTTAGAAAAACATTAATTCAAAATGAAACTGTAGTTTTTAAATGATCCAATCCGTCCACCAGATGGCGTATTCCATCCGTACACAAATAAAACGTTTATGATAGATAAGTGGCTCTTAAGTATTACAGCACTGGCAGTGGCATCACGCTAACCAATTGTGCAAAGTGGGTCAGCAGGCCGCAGTCGCCCGCGCGCACAGCTGACCGGCCCCGGCTCAAATAACTTTATGGTTAACAACACTTTGTTGAAAATATGGGACAAAATGTAACAACTATTTATGTTTATAAAATTATGGCTACTGATTATACTCGTATTACTTTATTTGTAGTCTTCAAGGAAATACTTGGGTAGTAGCTTATTTTTAAGAACTGACAATAGAAAATCGAAATATAGTACCGAGAATATTGTAAGTGCAAATCATTGTCAAATCAACGAATAGTGCAAAATAATTTAAATAATTTTCAAACATACTTTTAAATTAAACTAGTTATATTTGAACTTGAATATTATAAAATGTCGTAAATAAATTAACACCAGTTAAAACTGGTTTCTTTTAACATATCCAGTACAGTCCGCGGATTACGTAACATCTGGTCACCTGCGCTTTTAGCCTAAATGTCAAGTTATTGCAAATTATGTAAGAAGCGCATATAATTTGGTCATAAGAACGATGTTACCTTGATCACATACATCTGGAGATTTGATTTCGACACATAAATTACAAAAGAATGATAATTTTATCTATACTAATATTATAAAGAGAGAAACTTTGTATTTTTGTATGTATTGAAATAGCCCAAGAACTACTGGGCTGATATCAAAAATTCTTTCACCATTAGAAAGCTACATTATCCCCGAGTAACATAGGCTATCATTTTTAACTCCATGCGGACAAAGTCGCGAACAATGGCTAGTGTCAAATAATTTAGAATATACAGGTCACTATGTACCACTAGTGCCTGCAACTGGTTGCAAAGATCAAGGAATAATTTTATATTAAGAATTAATCAAGTAAAAAGCAGATAAATAACTTCTTTATAACCAAAATAAAGCTGTCATAGCCTAATAAAGTGCAGTGGAACTTGGATAAGCGACAAGACTGTCGCTTATCCAGGGTAATTTAAATAGAAATAGACATATATAGACATGGGACCGCGATATTTGTCGAATATATATTTCCAACAATAGTTTACTATTATCAAAACTAACTCATAATAGAAACAGATAAATATATGGGCATATCTACATAATTAATATTATAAAGAAGAAATATTTGTATTTTTCTACATATTCAAATAACTCAAAAACTACTTGGTTGATTTCAAAAATTCTTTCACCGTTAGAAAGCTACATTATCGCGCAGAACATAAAATATACTTTTTAATTCCATGCGGACGAAGTCGCGAGCAACAGCTACTAACTTATATGCATATACTTACCTTATATATGCCATATAGCAATTTCAACTTGAAAAGAATGCATCAATTGGGCAAAGCTTCCCGCTGATCGCTCGCTCGTGCATCATGTCTTAACCCTTTGTCTACTTTAGCGAGTGTCTTTTGTCTGCGGGTGTTGTAACTCGAGGAGGTTAGATAACTACACAGAACTGAGACGAGACGAGCTTCCGGTAGCGATCAGTATGTATAGAGATATAGAGTATGAAGTAATATCAATTAAATATAAACGCTTGTATGCATTTTAATCGATTGAATTTTAATTGAAAAGATACTGTAGTACGTTGTGTAAGTTAGTATTTAATACTAGCTGTTGCTCGTGACTTCGTCTGTGTATAATTAAAAAATATATCCCATGTTACTCGGAGATAATGTAGCTTTCTAATTGTGAAAGAATTTTTGAAATCGGCCCAGTAGTTTTTGAGTTATTTCAATATATTCGAAAATAAAAATCTTTGCTCTTTAATAAAATTAGTATAGATTGATTAAGGTTTTCTTCTGGCTTGGTTGCTACTGCCTCACAAAATGACCATCCCGAGCGACTAAAGCAGCGGCTACTAGCTTAGTGGAAATAGGCACTAAAATTAGATAAGTAAGCACCTGCTAAGCAAAGCTAACTTATACCTACTTCTGAATTTCGTTTTATTTTTAATATTAAAGGTATGATTCGCTTTGAGGTAGTATTTTAGGGTAGCAATTATGCCTTATACAGCAATGTGACAATGTCCGGTTCATATTTTGTCTGTCCGTGCGACGCAACCTTGCCGCCTCCCGCGCCCAGCCACCCGTCAACCAAGGCCGGCTAGTTACTCGATAGTTTCACATAGACTTATGAACTTTTAGACTGGACATCGATTACAATAAAAAAAATAAGGTTGTGGTATTAGAAAAGTAACAGACAAGAATGTGTTTGTTATGTGTTGAAAGAAAAACCATGATCTCTGCCTACACCTTAAAGTTAAGGACTTGTATTGTTTAACCAAAGCAAAAAACAATCAGTTTCGTGTTCTCTGTCACACATGAAACTTCCGCGAGAGGCGCGTACGCAGAACTCTGTTACAATGCGAATACAGTCAGTATAAATACCAGGAATTAACTGCAACAAGTTCATACAAACAAAATTCCTCAAGAAAACGTTCTTTTTTATGTAACTCTACTAAAACTGTCAATGGAATAGAAAACTATTTAATAAACCAAATTGAATAATTTATAAGGTATTTTTTCTTACGGAAAAATCTGTTTCGTTTCTTTGTTACATTTAGCCGCACCTATTACACGACTAGTGAACAAATTATTCCTTTTTTATACTTTTTTAAACATCGTATGTGTTGTGGTTTACACAATGTTTTTTTATACTTTGCACATTCGTGAACATATCCATTGCCTGCTATTTAAAAATACTACGATATAATTTATATAATAATGGATTAAATATTGTAAATATTAATTAAAATAATGTACTTTGTAGTCGATTTTTATATCTACATATTTGGGAAGGTCTTACCGCGCCGAGCCGCCTTTCGATTCTGCCCTCGCTGACATTTCACACTAAATAAAATAAATATAGAAACGTCTACTCGATACAACATTATATTATTATACATAAATATCTACATGTTATATGCAAATTACAAAATTATCCACAAAAGACTTATCAAATATTTAATTAACTATTGACGGTTTGTGACTTTAGACGCTTTGTTCGGAATGTTGACAAAGAATCAGTGTTATTACTATCGTACTTTCTACGTTCGGTACTGGTACATAAAATTTATTAAAAAATACAGAACTAATGTTCCTGGTACTTCTTATGATACATATTTTGGTCCAATGAGACCCCTGCTCTATCTTATTTAGTTCCGAATGTCCTCCAGTATCGTATAATGAACGACTTATTGGTCCTCAATTAAACTTTAAGTTTCATTAAATTCGATGTTAAATGGTAACTATGGAAAGTTTTAATTGAATTAAGTCTGAAGTATTTTTTATAATGTCCAGGGGGTTACCCAGAGTATCTTTCAAACGGCGATATCGCTCATGGAACCGACAAAAATGTAACTGACAATGACTTTCGATAAGTCATGTGCTTGTCACGTGTGAGAAATCGAACTAAATTGTCACTGCCATACATATTTGTTGTTTGTATCGAATCGACTGACACTAAGTTTTTTGTTGAATTAGAAAGATACTTGAGGGCGTGGTAAACACATTATTTAGCATATCAAAAGCCTTTCGATGCACATAATGTAGACACGTAGAAGCATGTCGTTTACATTTTGATCACATTTAAATTTCTATAGTTTATTTTGAATAAAATATTAATAAAATTCGATATAGCCATAGATAACGCTGTGCTTTTGTTGGAATGTTTATTATTTTTTTATTTTTGGCTATTATTAATTTTCTAATACACATGAGTCGATAAGAACTTTTTTAGAAAAGCTGCAACATTTAATTTTATTGCTACAATATGTTTTAGTAATTTTTTATCACAATAAAGACTTTTTAACCGACTTCAAATAGGAGCAGGTTCTGAATTCGTCTGTATAGTTTTTGTAAATAGTATTTTAATTATGTGCAAAAAAAAATATGTTTTTCTTTGATAGCAGTTTTTACTTAACAATTACAACAGCTACATACTATTTCTAGAAAAATAAGTTTTTTTTTCTATATTACTGTTTTAAAGGACTTAAGAGAGCTACCACGTCGACGATTAGGTCGGGATGGCGCGAGATAGCCAAGTTTGGAGAGATTTCTCGTCGAAGCCCAAGGTGGACTTCGGGTCATCTTGACACCCTAGTTAGTTTTTTTTATATTACTGTTTTAGTATTGGTGTGACTAAATCTTTAGCATCGTTATATTTAAATGTTGACCATCACACGGCGCGGTGCGGGCGACAAAGGTCGCCGTTACGTAGCGCGGGTCAATTCTAAGACAGGCGCTTTTACATTTATTGCCTATATTATTAATAGCCTGCTGCCAGTTTTGTAAGCGATTTACGTTCCGTTACACAATATGAATGTCGACAGTGTTTATGATATGTAAAGTTAGAGAAACAAATGAAAAACGAGTGAATGTTATCAGTTGCCTTTTTATAGGAGAAGGGGCAAACGAGCAGCGGTTCAACTAAATTAATCGGTCCGACGCCCGTGGACTGCAACGCCAGAGGGACCACAAATGTGTTGACGGCCTTTGAGGGAGGAGTACGCTCAACGCATATTGGTAGCTACATTTCTTGTCACATAATCTTGTCACTCGACAAGTTGTCACATATTTTTTATTATTACAATAAGGCTTCATTAGACCAATGTCACGAAAAATACGGCCTAAGCAAAATCTCCGTTTTGTAACGCGAATTCGGTCTAATCAAACCATAGGGTTACAAATCTGATAAAATAAAATAATAAACTCACCCGACTGGTCCGTGGTGACGTTGAATAAAAACACTCGATAATTTCCACAAAGTTCACAATAACACTTCACATTGTCTGCCTACACTATCCGAAATAGTAGTCGTAATAGTAGAACAGTATGTAAATAGCCACAGCGTATAATAAAAACTTTAAATATAGATACACAAAGTCTTTAAAAAAACTCCAAATCGTTTGAGCGACGCTTTTTTGTCGCGGTTGGGGATCTTGCATCTACGCCAACAGACAATGACCTCTGAAAGAGAATTTATTAAATTTATTTGTTACTCTACGGCTACATTACACCGATGTCATGCAAAAAGCGGCCTTACACCGAAGCTAAATCTCCGCTATTATCGCGAACACGGTCCAATGAAGCCATAAGTTTATGATAAAATCTGACTTTTTTATCCTTTTTGTATTTGTTTATTGTATTAGAAGCTCCATACTTTCGATTACATTTAGTC
>QDHC01002384.1:35265-48904 GCA_013186455.1 Papilio dardanus tibullus
CCTGTGAGAAGCTGCTCCAGGAAGTAAGTCTGCTCCCGAGGTCTAGCGTCCACGTAGTTACGCAGGACGGGGCAGACGATCTCGACGAGCCGTTTGTTCACCGAGACATCTGCCATCCTCACCTCCTATCGCCGGAAGAGATCGTCGCTACCTTCTCTCCTCTAGCGAACGATCTCTGCCGGGAGGTGTTTCAATCCCTTCTGCCGTATCAGGGCCCTTCACCGGTGAACCGTCGCGATTACTTTAATTGTTTGCTAATATGTATTTTAAATGTTCATCAACTTTGAAATGGTACTGTGTAAAAGCAAACAGTTAAAGTAATACATTTTTGTACTTAGACTACAGATATTTTGGTCCTTTTTTTAACTGCAATTAACAGCTATGTTACTAAGCATATAAAAATTTAGGACTATGTTTATAGCTCAAGAGACAATGGCTAATCGAATGGGGTCGGGTATGAAAAAGCAATTAAATTCAAATAAGTTAACATAACATTTAAACTGAAAGAGTGAGATTTTTTTTAATAATATCCCCTATGTAGTTACCGATCTGATGATGCACTGGCACTGGCTTAACGTTGAATTTTGGGACACGCTGTATAAAAGACTAGACGGAAAAATCTTCTTAAAATCAACGCACAGTCAAAACTCAAAACATAGCCAAAAAGAGTCTTGAAATTTTGTATAGAGGTTACTGTTACGTAGGTGTGCACTAAGAAAGAATTTTAAGAAATTTGACCCCTAAGAGTAATGGGGTCCAAAGTTATGGAGTACGTATGGAGCAACGCGATTCCTTTGTCAGAATTGCATGAAAATTGGGATAAATAACTTTGGCATCCAAGAATTTTACAAATGTTTACTTTATGGGTCAAAAAAGGTGGTCAAAGCTCGAATCTAGAAATATTTTTCACGACGTATGAATCCTAGAGACTTTAAATTTAGTATAGGGGTTCCTGTTACTACGTAGAAGAGCACTGAGAAAGGATTTTATGTAATTTTTTTTGTATATTTTACTTCAAATTTACTTTATAAAGATTTCACGGGGACGAAGTCGCGGGCGAACGCTGGTAATATTAATAAATTACTAATACACATACCCCAGAGAACGATGAACGTCGCGAAGAATGTTAAATACTTATTATCCAAAAAGACACTTATTGTATACCAATTACAAAATTCATATGAGATGAAATAGCCACATCCTATTTTTCTGTTCTTAATCTTATCTTCACAAAAAATTAGTATCCAAGTATTAGTATCAGCACATATCGGTGATCTGAAAAAGCAATATCATTCAGTAAAAAAGAAGTATCGAACACTAGCAATAATTGAAATATTTTAAACATTCCCGCCCCGGCTTCGCGCGGGTGCAAATCGGTATAATGCTGATACTAAATACTGCAGCGTTTGCAATGTAAGTGCTAAAATTGTGTTAATTTACGACGTCATATTAAAAACCTCCAAATTATCAGTGTTACTTTACTATATTGTGAATGTAATATACATGAAAACCTTCTGAACCAAATGGGATTTATTGAGCATATTTTTTTAAATGCCTAGCACCCGAAACTTATCTTTAATTTTATGAACTTTTATTTCCTGTTATCCTTATGCAATGTAAACGAATTTACTCTATTTAACGAGTTAAATTTAATAAGTTACATCTTGGAGCGACACCAATAAATGTAGTACAACAACTTACCTTAAATCCGTGTAGTTTTTATTAAAAAATATTGATAAGAAGAGTGTTATAAGAACCGCTATGGAAGCAATTGCTAGACATAGATTGTAAAGGCCATAATAAGCGAAGTACATGGCAACCTGGAAAAACATAAAAGACACTGCTTATAATAATACAAAGATATTGGTTTAGAGAAAAGGAAGATGAACGTGAACGTATTATAGGATATTCCAAAAGTCGACGACAAACCGCAATCGGGTGGAGAAGCAAACAAGGTAGAGCAAATCGTAAATCGTTTGAATTGACCGATTCAAAAATATATTTTTCATAACGGAATATGGTATAAAGAGACGGGCTGTCCTGCCATCGGATCATATTTATGATACTATCGATCGGTGTCAGTAGTTTCAAGAAACTTTGAGGGGTTTGAGCTCAAAAAAATTACCACTTCAATGAACAATTAAAAATGCTGTCATGCCAGGAAAGAGCTAGGGGACCATATTGAAACATGCTTAAAACTTGTTCAAGTTCATAAAATGTAGGTTTTATCAAGAAACTAGATGAGGATAGCTTCTAGACATTTGTATCTCAGATTTATGGCCGTCTATATTTAATAATGATTTTCAAATTGTGATAGAACTCACCTTTGGTCCAAAGTATTCATGTACTACGTTTATTGGCTGTCTGGTAAATATATTCGTGATACCGGCCCAATTATAAAACAGGATCTTAAAATAATATAAATCTTATACTATTTTTTTTAACACAAAGTAGATAAGTAAATGTTATAGATATATGTCACCACAGACATTTATTGAGCACATTTACAGATCTCTAAATCGTTCATACATCATTCTAATATATGTAGATCCTATACTGTAGTATACGCAAGACCGACTTTCATAATAAAGTATAACTCAAAAACAACTGAATGGGACCAAAATGACACGCATTACTTTCGAATGAAAAAAGATACTTCAAAATCGGACTACCAATAGCCGAGTTATGAACTAACAAAAAAAAACGTGAAGACGAATAGTGAACCTCGTCCTTTTGGAAGTCGGTTAAAAACTATAATAAAGAAGGGTCTCGCTTGAGAGTTGAATCTTTATATAATTATCATAAGTAAAAGAAAGGGCAACATCTATTTCAGATAAATAAAATTACCTGTATCGGTGAGTCATTACCTGACGAGCATTAATACTTGAAGAGTCTTGTGTAAGAAAGTACGGTCCATCGTGCAACGCGTAGGCATCTACCACAATATGGCGTTTCATTAACCTAAAAAAAATTGTTTTACAAAACGTATTATAACCTATTTTACGAAAACCTACTTTTTTTTCTTTAAGAAAAGAATGGGAAGAAATGGATTTGACGGAGGAGAGGATGGATGAAAAGGGGAAATATTCTCTTGCTATGCGTCCCCTGCTCCGACTATTATAGGTAGCCAACGCGTCTCCAATTGATGTCTAAGGGTAGAAGTCACTTGGTCATTTTTTGCTATTAAATCTTGCACATTGTTAAGTAAAATTTTAATTTGAATCTAAATTACCATCATATGTGGACAATTTTTGATTCCTGTTGAGATCGAAAGTACTATGGCGACGTTATACTCAGGAAACCATCAATTTTTGGTTTAGGATCATTGTAATGTGTGCGAGCCCGCCTGCGCCGGCTAGAGAGGGGAGGGATTGAGAGGGCAGCAGCTTATCGCCGCCTTCTCGTCCCCACTCCCTTTCGGCGGAGCGGGGATGCTAAAGCCCTGTACGCACTAGGATAGTAGTTTAGTCGAGTAGCAAGTATCAAGTATCCGAACAAAGGATTTACTAATCTACTCTAGTAAAATGTTGCTGTTCGGACACGTTTAGTTACTAAATTACTATCCTAGTGCGTAGGTTTAGTCTTAAACGAGTCCGAACAGTAGTAAATCCTTTGTTCGGATAAATGCTACTTGCTACTCGACTAAAATACTATCCTGGTGCGAACAAGGCTTAAGGGATCGCGCTCCCGCTTCGTTGCCTGTTCAAATGTTCCCACCTAACCTAATCTAGTTTTTCTATTTAATTTTAAATGTCCAAAACTTAATCTAACCTGTACAGTTTATGTTTGTTGTTATTTAATACATTTATTAAATAACAACAAACGCACGTTGCGTTACGCAGGTTGCGGTATTCAAAATCAGCGATAAATGTGATTAATTTATCACTATTCCATTCAATAGCTCTAATTTTAAAAACTGTTAAAACTGCGAATAATTTCATTTAAATCACATTAAACGTACAATATACCGACCTTTGTACTACATTTGATAAAGGGGCTTCTTACCTTTCCAGTCCTATATAGTTCTGTCTGTTTCCAAATGGAACATTTAACAATGCCATATAAACTATGAGGCTTCTCTCAAAGTTCGAGTATTGCAATGGTTGTATGTAATCCTTTCTACGAGAAATTATGAACTTAATAAATAATTCACCTCTCTGTACTTACTCTTTCTTGAGGTAGACTCATTTCTAAATTGTATCCTGATTACTTAGATGTGATAAAAATCAACTTGTCCCAAAATTTAATGATAATTCGTTACGTAGGTACTTCATAGGGCAAATATAAAAACCCTACTCTTTTTAGTTTAAAGTGTAACTTAGTTAAACTTTTTTTTTTATTAAATTTTATTTTGGTACTTTATACACCATACTATTAAATACTGTCTACAAATATGAACATATCCCAGCATTTTTGTTTGCATTAGCTCATGGCAGTAAACATTTTAAATCACAGAACAGAATTTTACAAATTTAATAAAAAAAAACTGATCTGTTTTAACAAAACAATGTTTTTATTCAATCAAAGAATACTTTGAAATCCGCATAAAATACATTTTAGCCTACAATAGACAGAAAGATTATAAAATGGTACTTTGTAACTTTAAAACAAAATAGAGATTTTTTTATTATTTTTCCATTAATAATTACCGACCTGAGCATACACGGGTACCGGCTTTTCGTTGAATCTTGGGACACGTTGTATAAACAGTAAATACCTTATTAAATTTATCCAGTCGCGTTCTTTGTTTGACATTATATGTTCTGCTCGAGCAATCTGAACACATTTCACGCCGAAAGCTTTTCCTAAGTTGTTGAGAACATCATCCGGGCAATGCACTTTAAAGAATACTAACTTCTTATGAATTGGTAACTAAAATAAAATATGGAAAATACATAAGTAACTAGTAATAACAATCATAGATATCATGTATTGTGTTCTTGGACAGTACTTAAGTCTGAAATCTCTCGGGCTCTTTGAAAAGTTTTTAAAATAACCAAAATGTTAAAATGTCCTATTCCTGCCATGGCTTTTTGTAATGGTTGAAAATCAAATAAAATATCCTTAAAGTTCAAAGGAATATGCGAATACTTAGGTCTTGTTTTTTATATTACAAAGTGGCAAACGAGCAAGCGATCACCTGGATTCTCTGAAAAAGCGAAGCGACCGCTGCCCATAGACGTCTGCAATTGCAGATGCATTGCCTACCTTTAATCTACGGAGAAGGAGGCGCACGGAAAGAGGATTATGCCTCGTCCTATACGCCCCCTTCCCCGCTAATCCACTCCCCCTTTCCATAATTTCCTTATAAAAAAGGATAGAAAGGGGAAGTGGACTAAAATTAGGCCTCCGGCACCACACTCATCAGACGAAACACGGAATAGCTTTCATTTGACGCCTGTCTTCTGTGTGGTCGTGGTATTTCACCGGGCGAGCCGGCCAATTCGTGCGAAGATGTTAAAGCGGGCTCTGCCACTGTTGTGTCTCTTCCCTCGCTACCTGTTGTAAAACAGCAAGAATTTTCCGGTCAACCTATTACCAGGAGATCGCCACTGTTTGAAATGTTAATAGGAAAAAGTCACTTACCACGCCGATTTCAAATTCAATTTCAAAGCCCGTTTTAACAATATTGGTGAGAAAATTACTTTTCATAGAATCACCTACGATATTCTCCTCGTCTTTCACCACTAGGATCAGATCTATTTTTCGAATGCCATCTCGAAATGTTCGCCCCGTTTTACTTTTCAGAGGCTCAGTTCTCTCGTCAAAATCTGTCGCACTGCGTCCTCCTTCCTATGTGAACATTTCATAGCTACAGGTTTATAATTAAAGTGTTTTAAATTAATTAGTTCATATGTTACTGTAAACGCCTAAAATTCCCATCATTTCCTTATGAGAAAAAGATAGGAAGGGATACATAATAATATTGGTGTTTGAAAAAAGTGTCACATTTCGTGTACTCACGTGATGTATTTGTTTTACCTATTCACATAGAGCATTTAAATTATCTAAGACTACATAAAACGAAAATGTAATTTTTGAATTTTTTGTTTATCCGCAAACCACAACTTCTGAAACGGCTGATCTCATTTTGACGAAACTTTCACTGGAAGCTAGCTGATAAGTGCCTTTTACTACTTTTTTTCAATTCAATACAGATGAAATCCAGTTGCGGACACATTATGTTTCATATTATTTTATTAAGAATATTCGGCTGTTTAGTATTGTATTGTATTTATTTATCATGTATTTAAAGCAATAAATGGGTCAGACTGTCGCAAAGGGTAAAAATAGTGCCAAATGCTCGATATAACTCAAGAAAGATCACAACAATTTTCAGACTCAAAATAAGTATTAAGAAATCTGATTCACCAGAGTTTTTGCAGTTACTTATATATTATTATATATTGAATGTCTTGATTTCGAGTACAAAGACAAAAACTTAAAGTTGCGATATTATGCATAAAATTTTATAAAAATGTAATATAATTGAATATGTATAGCACAAACCATTGTCACCAATTCCTCTTTTTTTAGATTCACCACAGAATTTGGAAATATCAAAATGATATAAAATACTATTATAAGTATCAATGTATAATATAACGTAATCAAAAAGATTTAAGTATTCTTGAATGTCTTTGAAAGTCACAAATGATATTAATAAATTTTTGACAATATTGCGCCTTAAAAATGGCCAGCCACTTTGTGACTTGCCAGTAAGGAGATTGAACGATAGGGGTGGCATTACAGTACATTAGGGTTAGGACCAAGACGCAGAAAGAGAAAGAAATGGCTACAGGCTATAGCGTATATAGATCGGAAAAGCAGCAGACCTCAGTTATATTCAACAGCTTAATTTGTATATGACAAAGTTTCTCTCTTTATAATATTAGTATAGATTAGATAGGACTCGTATGTACTATCAGTATGGCCATTAGTTATCCTGTCCAGTTGGACAGTTTCGCGCAATCACCCGTTAAAGGTAGAGTAAATATTACTTAAGTTTACTTACATTCACAAAGCTGATTTTCACATACGAGTATAATGCTCAAGGGACTATGACAATATCCCTTGAAAGGAGGCAGACACTTTGGATGGCCTCCCAGACACGTCATCGCTCAGGAGCCGCGCGGACTATTCAGGTATAATGGGGGTTATTGTAAGTGTCTTTCTCTCTGCAGGGGGTATTAGTCTCTAAAGCATTATATGTGAAAATCAAACGGTTAAAAGTAAATAAAGTCCACTATTTACACTCAAGCATTCTTAGCTGATCCACTTTAACACAATAATAAAGCTTTGTTCGGACTAGAACAGAATTTTAGTGAAATAGCAAGTATTTTAGTAAAAAACATATGTACGTTATATATACAACTAGTTGTGGTGCGCGTCTTCGTCCGCGTGGAATTAAATAATATAGCCTATGTTACTCAGCGATAATGTAGCTTTCCAAATGTGAAAGAATTTTTAAAATCCACCCAGTAGTTTTTGAGTTATTTCAATACATACAAAGTTTCTCTCTTTATAATATTATAGGATAGATTAACTGCACGAAATAAAACAAAGACAAACATTACGAACGCATTATTTAATTATTCAATTTTCTTCAATTTTTTCATTTTTTTCAATATCGATTCCAGTAATATCCTGTAACATTTTCGCTTCACTCTGTTGTTGAGATAGTTTTTTTGGAATCTCCTGTGAGCTATTATCCAGTGTGAATAAGTACTGCAATAGTACGAATATTGCGCACATTACGCCCTAAAAAATATAATACGTAGTATTATATTTATTTATAATTTTACCAGCTGTAGTGCGCGACTTCGTCCACGTGGAATTAAATAATGCCCTATGTTACTCGGGGATAATGTTCTTAGTTATAAATATTTTTTAAAATCGGTAGATCTTGAGTTATTTCAATACATAAAAAATTAAAATATACAAAGTTTCTCTCTTTATAATATTAGTATAGATAAACTTTGTATTTTTGATTTTTTTTATTTTTGAATTGAAATAACTAAAGAGTTCTTGTTCTTGGGCCCATTTCAAAAATTCTTTCACCGTTAGAAAGCTACATTGTCCCCGAATAACATAGGCTATATTATGTAACTCCACGCGGACGAAGTCGCGCACAAGAGCTAATATTTTATATATATTCATGATATTTCTTAATTTTTAAGTGCGCTAAGAATTCATTGTTAAAAAAAATCTACAAAAGTTCCATCGGAATTTGTCCGTTGGCTTACGAACACAGGCAGAAGAAATATAAGACATTGACTTTTATTATAATTTCATTAAAATATTTTTTTTTATGTCGGTAGTACTTAGTTAACATGATATATCCGTTATTTATAACTAAAACTCGAGTAAAAGTCTAGGTCGATTATACTGCTTAAACAGTTATCAATATTTTATTACATCAATCATATAATCAAAACGATAACTAACCTCAAAAATAATTATATACAAATATTGATAAGTTCTCAATTCGTCGACATACATCAGTTCCTTATAATTGTGGGTTTTGTCGAAGTCATCAGATGTTATATGAGCGAATCCTGTACAATGCAGAAACATACAGGTTGCCCCGCAGTGATTGGATATTTGTATATGGGAATGGAATTAATGGAATGAATATTTTTAGAACCACTGATACGACACCTTCCAAGGACTCAGAAAGAAATAAAATAAAAAATAAATTAAGAGGGTTCGCAAAATATGAAACTTTTTTGTCACCTTGGCGTACATTTATGTACACCACAATGTAAGTCGAGTAAAATTTTCTTATGAAAAAATGGTTTTTGTGAGAAAACCATAGAAGATAGATATATACCATCGCGGACTTCAAATTAGCACATTTAAAGAGCTACAATCTGGTAATACCGAAATTTTCATAGGGCCAATAGTTTAGGCTACGTAAGCCGAGAAAGCAAAAAAAGTCCCATTTTTTTTCATGTTTATTAGAAACAACTCAAAAACTACTAAATAGTTTTTTTGAAACGTAAATATGGGACCAAATGACAGCTATTTTGCATCGAACAAAAAAAGAATCACGTAAATCGGTTCAGAACTCGCTGCTCAACTTCCGAACATACATAACAAAAAAAAACTCATTGACTTGATAACCTCCTTCTGTTGGAAGTCGGTTAAAATATCTCGATTCATTACTTTATTAAACTTCAATTACATTCGGACGACTTTTTATGTCGGCATATGTAATGTAAAGGACAACACTGGGAAAATTTCCCTAAGAGAGACCTCCGAAGGTCAACTAATATGTGAGGCATTTTAGTTAACCTCCGGAAGTCTCATTTAGGCTTCGTATCCTCCATCCATAGTATAGTATATCTTTGATAATTTTTTATTCATTATGTGAACATGGATATGTTTTTTTTATAATACAAAGTGGCAAACGAGCAAGTGGCCACCAGGATTCGCTAAAAATCCACGACCCCTGCCCATAGACATCTGCAATTGCAGATGCGTTGCCTACCCTTAATCTACGGAGGAGACGCACAGCAAGAGGATAATATCTCTTCCTATTCGTCCCCTCCCCGCCAAATCCACTTCCCCTTCCCATCATTTCCTTATAAGAGAAAGCGGACTAAAGGCCTCCGGCACCACACTCGTCACACGTAACACGGAATAGCTTCCATCTGAAAGTGGTCCCCTTTGTAAAGAAATTAAGGAGTAAGAGCCTAGCATGGTATGGGCACGTTATGAGGAGGGAAGAATGGCATGTAATAAGGAGAGCTTTAAGTATGAATGTGGAGGGGTACACCGATAGAGGTAGGCCTAGGAAGAGATGGATGGATTGCGTGAAAGGTGATATGATAACTCTCAGGGTGTGACGACTGCATATTAATAAAAATTAAAAAGTAGTTACTTACCACGACCCCTACACCAGAACTGAAATATTGGAAATTGAAAGTAAGGTTAATATATTTTATTTAACCACTCCTTAATATATTTAGCCACTCGTAGAAGTAACAAAAATAATAATAAGCAAGATTAGATGCAAGTCATATGTCGTTGGAAAGGATTTTGCTTATACCATGGGCACCATCCCATAGCAAAGTTTTTTAGTTTATTTTTTGTTACTGGATGGCGTTTCGAGACGAGTATTGAAATAAGGAAACAAAAAGCAGCAATTTATCAATTTAACAACCAAAATAAACTAAAATTTAATTATACAGGATGTCCCGTAAGTCGACGCCAAAACTGGCAAAGGTCTGGCAACTGGCAAGTCCACCCTGTGATGGTTTTTTAACTGCAGTAGCTACAACTCTAACAGACAGCATCAATTGTACTGAAATTGGACAATATTTGCAGGGAAAAGGGTAGGAATTGAGGTAGGTTCATATTTTTTTAAAATACAGTGACAAAGGATTAAACGGTCACCAGGACCCGCCGAATTAGAGATGCGATCGCCTGCTGAGTGTGCGAGGCTTAATTTTGGTCCAGTTTACCTACCCACTTTTTATTTATAAGGAAATAATGGGAAGTGTAAGTAAATTTTGACATGGTAGGAGGCGCATAGGAAGGGGAAATATTTTGTTCCATCGAGTCCCTGCTTGGTCAAGAAAAGCATCCGCAATTACATATGTTACTTCGCTATTTTAGCGAATACAGGTAGCCGTTTACGTGTTTGCCACAGTAAAAATAAAAATGTCCCGACCCCACTCCCTAATCTATTCCCTGCAAATATCACGAATTCCAGTACAACAAATGTAAGTCTGCTGTAAGTAGAAACGAATTGAAGCTATGCATTTTGCTATTATTTTTGATAATAACTCGATTACCCCATATGCTACACAATCACCGCCATAAAAATGTGTAAACAAAGGCATTTTCAACGATATATGACTTTTGCTGTTGACTAGGTAGACCAGATCTGCCATTGTCTTTTTATGTCAATATCGCGCTTATAATGACAGAGACATTCCACAAAGATCACCTTATTTATTTAATTTAATTAATTTCCTAAAATGCAGCGAATTTCACTTTCGATGCTGTACGTAGGCGCCGTTAGAATATGGTTTGTCTATCTCAGAAAACATAATCCGTATCTTACATTATTTTGAGTAAGTATAATAATTATTTTTTGATTTCTTAATATGTAATTAGATATGCTTTAAAAACATCCTATATCCTTATCCTTATCTACATCTACACTATTATATAAAACAATAACGCTTTTTTATGCTTGTCCCTATATATGCTTGAATCTTTAAAACTACGCAACGGATTTTGATCCGGTTTTTTTAATAGGTAGAGTGATTCATAAGGAAGGTTTTCATGTATAATACATCACAATATAGTAGAGTAACACTGACAATTTAGAGGTTTTTAATATGATGTCGTAAATTAACACATTTTTAGCGCTTACATTGCAAACGCTGCAGTATTTAGTATCATCATTATACCGATCTGCACCGGTGCGAAGCCGGGGCGGGTCGCTAGTATTTAAAATATCGTTAAAGCCGTATAACAACCACCATTAACCACGCGATGACCAGATCAGATCATCGTGTAATGACATACATAAACAGGGTGTCCTGGAAGTCGATGCCGGAACGGATTCGGGTAGAGTAAGTCATGAGAGACACCAGAAAAATATAAAGAAAATCAATGTCTAATAGTTTTTGAACAATAGCAGTTTCTTAATTTTTGAAAAAAAAAAATCCTATTAAATAAATCTGCCTATAAAAAGTTGCTTGGGTCCGCCAACTAAAAGTCGGCCGATCGTCAGAGGTGCCCAAATTTTTTTACCCGCGGACCCCTACTTTTTTGGTAGGGTAGCTTATTTTTTTTTAAATAAATCCAATATTTTAGCCAAAACACAGGTCGAGTCAAAGTAAAATTCTAAAGTAAAATTAAAAAACAAATATACCAGAGGGTTGACCTATAAATCAGCTTCAAAACTGCATAAAAATGTAACATTTATTTTAAACTATGGACCGTCAAAACTTAAAACACTAGGTGGGCCGATATATGTGACCGGAAGTGTATTTGTAAATTAATGATATTTGAGAAAATACATCTCTGATTTGGTTATCGCGTGGGTGAGGGTGGTAGTTCTGCGGTTATTTACCCATAATGGTGCTATTGTTCTGATCTCTGTTCGGTCAAATCGATAAAATATGGCGATATAATTATTTAGTGAGTTCTTTACCGTCCTCCCTCTTAGTTCATATAGAAATACTTGAATAGTATCTGAGGAGGATATTATTGACACCACCTGAAAATGATATTACATTGTATTATTATTTACTTTATCATACTATGTTGGTAAATCTAATAATAAATAAATAAAAAAATATTGGAACACGTTTCATAACTACAAATCTTCAACAGCGGTATTAGGATTGGTGTACACAGACTGCTTCAAGTTGTGGACAGCCACAGCTCAATGCCCCAATAAAATCCTGAGAGGTCTTGGCGATTAGCCTGACTGCCAAATGCCGCATAGATTGTCGTAGTTATTTTTTAATATTATTAATTAAAGTAAATATTCTGTATATAGGGTATCCCGTAAGTCCCTGCCAAAACTGACTCAGGTGATAGAGCAAGTCCTATATTATGTTCATTAGACATTTTGTGTTTGAAGTTATCGCTAAATACGTAAGCTTTATAATGATAATCAAAGTGTGCAGGTTCGAGCTCTGCCCAACAGCAGTAAGTTACACAAAGATACATTTTGTGTTCAATATAAGCAGACGGTCACTCATCAGCTTTCTCTCTGTGCACTGACACAATATGTTCGGACACATGTCCAAAGAAGCAAGAGTAAGACTTCGGTGAGGCTGCAATTTTGTAAATCACTTTTTTACGTCGATTCGACCCAAAATTTAAGTAGTAGGTATGTACAACATTATACTCACATTTACAAAGATGGCTAAATAAACCATGAATTTTAAAATGTTAGTCCAGATGTTAAAAGCTGTATTTTTAAACAGCAGAGGTCTTCGGTAGTGAAGTGTAAATAAGTCTGCGTCACGCCTGAAACAGTGATTATTAATATAATTATGGAAAATCTTATAATACTAATTATAAATGCGAAAGTTGCGATGGAAAGAAGAATAAAAGTTTTAAAGATATCTCCGAAACGGCTTGGTCCAGGTGGACCCCTAGGTGATTTCAATAATTTGGAATCTGGTTCGATGGTTAGAAGGCAAGATTGTTAGAAATCTTTATAATATTAGTATAGATGGGAAAGATAACACTAAATGTTAAGTAGCAGTTAACACAATAAGACGGTAAATAACTAAATCCCAATAGCTTTAGTCGCTTTTCAGATTTGCGCCAACAAACACACAGACAAATGAATAAAATGTAACAACTACCATTTTAAAAAAAGTATTTGAAACGAGTTGAAGCTACTACAATGCGGGATATTTTAAATCACTCCCTCCCCCGGAAAACCCATGGGGACTACAGAAAGGTTGAAAATGGTCCACGAGAATAAAGTTTGGCCATTTCTGGTTTAGGTGCTAGAGCGCTTTAAACTTTATAATAAATTATTTTACATTTATTCAAATACTAGCTGGTGTGCACGACTTCGTCGGTGTGGAATTGAGTAATATAGCCCTTATTACTCGGGGATGTAATGTAGCTTTCTAATGGTGAAAGAATTTTT
>QDHC01002394.1:20246-37646 GCA_013186455.1 Papilio dardanus tibullus
ACAGGATACATCATCATAAGCAGCTCACTATATAGACCCCACCGAGAGGCGCGGAGCCTAACCCCCTAAGGGGTGCCTAGGCCATAATCAACTACGCTGGCCAAGTGCGGGTTGGTCGACTTCACACATATCTTTGAATTTCTTCGCCGATATGTGCAGGTTGCATCACGATGTTTTCCTTCAGCGTAAGAGCTAAATAACAGTATACACAGATAGAAAATTAATTTAACATACCAGAATCGAGATACACAGACTAATAATTTATACCACTTAATTCACACAGATATTAATTAATTCTATAGTTCCACTTATATTTGTGTTTATACACGTACTTATATCACAATAGAAATGTAAGAGCTCTATTAACTATTGGTCAATACTGCTGGAGACTTCCTTACACTATGAAAAACTTATTGTTTTCACATCTAATATATGTATTCAAATATTTCCTAGTTTTTATTATAAATTATGTTTATCATCCGTGTTTTGATATGCAGTTATTGTGAATATCAATTGATATTTTATTAATAAAAATGTACTTTAACAAGTAGACGTGTCATAAAATTATATACCAGTGAAGTAAAAGGTGCCTTAGTAAAGCCGGTTACATACGCTCAGTTTTAACTGCACAATTAGACGGCGCAATTAAAACTGACGTGTGGCAACTGAGAACTGTACAGTTGGACTGTGCACTTCAAGTTGACGTGTGTAGGTCAGTTTAAACTGTACAGTTTAAAAACTAAACGTTTGTAGCCGGCTTTAACCCTTTAGTAATATCAGGTAAGGTTACACTAAACTTTTTAATAATGTTGCCTTACAAAGATATACAGTGTTGGACAAATCTTGTCAAATATGCTGTATAATGAAAACTGCAGCGAAAAATCGAGAGTCATTGTCCGGTCCCGACTTTGTGTCCCTAAAGATAAGCGACAGATAGAAACCTCTATTAGTAGAAACAAATAGCACGGATTACAAAAGAAAATGTAATACAAAATTATACAAAAAGGTCCATATTATAAATGTCTATCAAATTATATTATTTTAGGGGTGGATTTAAAACCGTCCCTGTGGACCGCCTTCTCACAGAGATAAGGGACCTTTCATATATCATATGCACTATCTTTGTTATTTTAACAAATTTAACGGATTTCCGTCAACAAGAATTCATTCTAATATTTCCTGACTAATAAAAAAAAACAAAAGAGTTCTTACGAAAGTACATTGGACTGGCATATCAAGGAATCTCGCCCTTTTACCAGGAAAGCCCTACTCTGCATTATTTTTCTTCCTTAGATTGCCTGTAAGGGTACTTAAAAGTTTGTATGGAATATTTAAGTACCCTTTAAGTTACTTTTGAGTACCAAACTTTACGTTCTCGACGGAACTTGTGTTTGCAATATTAATAAAACATGAAAATAATTAAATAAACAAACACTGCTATTAATATCTCATTTGTGTTCTAAATATTCCATAAAACACTGATTAAAAACGCCGTCTTTTTTAATCTCAGGATCCTTATGAATGTTTAATTTGTTCCTCATTTTAAAAATCCAATAAAAGCGGGCCCACGAATACTGATATTTTATCGCTTGACAAAGTCGCTTTGTCTTCAAGATATTGTCGTTGGCGGGCGAAATTTATTAAAATTTTTACAAAACTTCCCAGTAGATATGTAAAACTGAGAGATTAAGGAGAGTATTTATTGCCGGCCGGACTGATCCTGGAGGATTAAAAGGTGATTGATAGGGGATATTGTAGGATAGCACTTTTTCCTTGATATTCTAAAGACAAATTGCTACTAGTTGCTAAATTTTTTTGCACAATTTTACACGGGAATTTAGTGCCTAAACATTTTTATAAATCATATTGTTTGAATTTATTCTTGTGGCGTGAAATAAGTGATAAATGAGCTAGAAAAAGATTTCTTTCATGGAGTTTGTAAAGTGTAACATCAAGCTCAATTCTGTTAGAATATTTCTTATATTCTTTCCATTTCATGTGTTAATTACTATCAGAATATTACATACTTATACTTCTTAAAGATAATAAAAGTACTCTTATAAAACCCGCATCTAAGTTATTATAATATTTTAAAACAATAACGCCCCTAGCCTGAGATGCGAGTACAAAGTATTCAGTAAAGAAATATCCGGCTTTGCTTTTATTATTATGCTTCCCCTGAAGGCAAACTTTAGATAAAAATAATATATCTAGCATTTGACGGTAATATATATTTTATATGAGAAGGGGCAAACGAGCGGCTGGATTCACCGAGGTGATCTTCGATGCCCATGGACATTTGCAACACTCGAGGAACCACAAATGAGTTGCCAGCTTAAGGAATAGATAGCCTCGATTCTTGAGGGACCAAGTCGTAGCGGTTTGGAAATAAAAAAATGGTTTATTATATCATAACCAAGAACATTGGGTTCAAACCCAAAATCATACAGAAGTTAAGAATTATGACATCTATCTGATTCTCAATGAAAAGACGATGGGCAAAGGCCTATGGACCTTGATGTACTTCCCAACAGCAACAAGCCATATGTCGTTGGAAAGATCTTTGCTTATACTTTTTTGTGTGAATGTATTGTAAATTGTAGCTTATTGAGTTCTCGAGTTATTGTCATAAATAAAGACCTTTCCAACCGCGCATTCTCCTTTAACGCTCATATTTGAATCTCCTTTTTTATTACAGACGCGTTATGAAACTTGCAACATGTGTTTAATTCAATATCATCGTAAGCAACGAACACTTGTATCCCAGACTGGCCGGATACAATAAGAAGCAATTAAGAATCATTTAAAGCTGTTAATTTTTAGCTTTGTTTACTGTGGAGTGGAGTTAATTTTAACATGGCATTCGGACGATGTTTGATATGGATAAATTCTTAACTTATTAATCAGAAAGTTTGTCTGTTTGTTACTACATAACTACGAAATAGGTAAACATATCTGGATTAGAACAGACAGATTAATGTCAAATAGGGCGTAGGGTACTAGTAGTAGTTCGACCCATGATGGGCATCACGCAACTCCACGCCTAGCGCGTATTTTGTCTACATATCTTTAAACCTCTTCGCTGATATGTGTAGACATCACGATGTTTTCCTTCACCGTAAGCGCGTCGGGTAAATATGGTACTAACTCGTTTTTTTTATCAAAAACCTATTGAAATCTAGTAGATATGTAAAAAAAAAACAAGTTATGTAATGAGAATCAGAGGCAAAGAAGTTATAAGTCTTAAATTAAATTATTGTTTACCTACATCGAAATGTGTTCATATTTATTGTATGTCAACTAAGATATTACTTTAGTGGGCATATTTACTATGTTTAAGTAAAGAAAAATACAAATACTATACGGTGTTATAAATACATTGCGCAAAATCCGCGAAAGCCTACTTTCACGTCCCACGCAATCAACTTTTATCATAACCCTTACGGTTAAACCGGTTTAGTATTAAAGGTTTTAACATCACGCCTACACGATTTGGGGTAAGGAAAATTACCAATAACATTATGCGACTATCTTGTAGGAATACTGATTTGGGTAATTTCTTTTGTATTTATGAATTTTATCTACAGTCAAACCTGGATTAAAGAGTCATTCACAGGGCCCCGACGAACTACCTCCGAGAAACCTCTATAAGCTAGACAAATATCGCGGTCCCTCGGATTACCGCTTATCAAGGTTAGACTGTATACGTTATTTAAATAAATCTCAAGTATTGTAAAGTAATCTAGATCTTGTTGCTCGTCATTAGCCGTGGCATGTCCGCGGTGTCCTATGCCAGGTGCGCTCGCGCGGATGTCATAGAACAAGTAATAAATAGACCTGACTTTCTCGAATTTAAAGTAGGGTTAAAGTATGATATTCTCTATTCCCATCCTCGTGTCCTAAAAGACTTTTTCAGATGAGTGCAAAGGGAGCTAGCTGAAAACCAGCGCCGTCCCTGCATATGCTTTGCTGGCTCCCATTGCCACGCTTTTTTTTCTTTATTTACCATTTTTAATTTAATTTATTTTGTCTTACTGTGTGGCAATAACCGTGTTTTCTTTCTTTCATGTACACTACATGTAAACATTGGAAATTAAGTTGTGAAACGTGATCAAAGTTTCAAAGAAGACACTACTGCTTAAATTACGTTTACCGCTGTGGGACAGTTCATTGTAAGTCCTACATATCCGGGAGATAGGTGTTTAAGCACTTTTTGGATTTGTACAATGGTATAAAATAGCTTGGTTATTGGGTGCCTGGATGGTCTTGGTTGTACACTATATGATTTTTGTTAAATTAATTCTCTGCTGTTAATGTGACCCCTAACAATTTTAAATAGGAACATAAAGTCATTTGTGCGGCGTCGTTTACGAAGTGAATCCATTTTGAGAAACTTTAGCCTATTGTAGTGAAGATAGCGGTAGCTAGCCTTAGAATTAAAATGCAACTTGCTTGGTGAAATACCGCTGAATTATTTATATTCTTTGGGAATCAACTGAGTAGAAGGCATTCCAAACAGTATTAGCGTTCGGTGTTCGGCTAATTATTGCTGTCTCTTTTCATTAGTTCCGGTGATAGTGTAATTTTGGTATGTCACATCTATATCTTGTATAATCTATGGTTATCCAATCAACAGGCGGTGCGCGGCGATGCGTGTTTCGGTGCGCATTGTTGCCCGTTGCGTACTCATTGTGTCATATTTGTTGTCGCCTTGTTTGTACCATGCCTATGTTACGTAGGGACTGCTTCGTAGGAGGAAAACGAACAGTTCAATTGAGGTTAACAAATATACACAAATCTTCGGAAACAGACGGATTTAATTAATTAAATTCAACTATGATTTACACGAAACTTTATCTCCTTCAAACGCTTGTCTGGGGGGTTAACCAAAGTACGTTTCGACTGGCGATATCGCTGATGGAATCGACAAAAATGTATGAAACTGACATTGACACTCGAGAAGTTGTCGCTTGTCACATGTGAGATGTAGAACGTCTGTGTCAATTCCGTACATGTTCGCTATCGAATCGCTTTGTAGCGCATGTACTTTGACTAGCCCCCTTGTCACACAATATGTAAAAAATATGTAATAAATGTAGGTAAAAAAAATAGAGAAAAAGAGCAAATTATTATAATTTTATTTACAAAGAGCGTCGGTGGCTCCAGAGTTTAGCTCTTGACTTGTAAACTGCAAGGTCCCGAGTTCAAATCCCGCCATCTACCAATGTGTTTTTCGATTTTCATATGTACATATTTACCCGACGCTCTTAGATGAAGGAAAACATCGTGATACAACCTGCACATATCGGCGAAGATATTCAAAGATATGTATTCACGCAAAATACGCGCTAGTCTTGAAGTTGCGCAAAATGGAGCCCATCATGGGTCGAACCTTTAACCTTTATGTAATATAGCTACGAGTATGATCCGTTTTGGCTATACCATGTATTGCGGGTGGGACTGCAATTCGGACGCGACGTCCCCGATTGCATGACACTTTGACAGTTTACAATTGGACTTCCTCAGGTGGGGAATGGGGACGAGACAACGGTTAATGCGAATTTAGGGGACCAGACGCGATGGAATGCAAATTTCATATAGCAGTATAATACAACGTATATTTTGTCCACATTGATCTACTAAATACTGTAAGCTAGTAAATCTATGGTATGATTTTGTATAGGATATAGCATAGAGGCATAGCAAGAGGATAATTCCTCTCCCTATGCGTCCCCTCCCCCGGAAAATCCACTTCCTCTTCTCATCATTTCCTTATAGGAAAAGAATAGGAAGGGAAAGTGGATTCAAAATCAGTGCTCCGGCACCACACTCATCAGACTGTACACGGAATGCCTTCCATTTGACGCCTGTCTTCCGTGTGGTCGTGTAACACCGGGCGAACCGGACAATTCGTGCGAAGATCTTAAAGCGGGCTCTACCACTGTGAAATATCAATCAATATGTATTCGTGTCATTGTTTTCTTTATTTTTGTCCATTTCGTCAGTGAAACCCCACGGTTTTTTTAGTTTACATTAAACTGGTGGTAATTCTCATATAAAAGGGCGCATTGATATCGTTACAACTAATTGTGTCAGACAACGGTATTCTCAAGCGAGCGGCAGACCGGCACGAGGACGATTTACGCACCATAAAGCCTTTGTATGTACGAGGTCGTTTGGCAAAAATTAAAACGGTATATAAGGTACTACAGTCCAACCTGGGTAAGCAAGTGACCAAGGGACCGCGATATTTCTTTCGCTTAAAGAGGTTTTTTTCTAAGCCGAATTTGTCGCTTAAGCTTTGTTCGGACTAGGATAGTATTTTAGCCGAGTAGCAAGTAGCATTTATCCGGACAAAGGATTTACTACTGTTCGGACTCGTTTAAGCCTAAACCTACGCACTAGGGTAGTTATTTAGTAACTAAACGTGCCCGTAAAGCATATTTTTAGTAGAATAGATTAGTAAATCCTTCGTTCGAATACTCGCTACTTGCTACTCGACTAAAATATTAACCTAGTGTGTACAGGGCTTTAAGCTTTGTACACACCAAGATAGTATTTTAGTAAACGTGTGTGAACAGCATATGTTGCTGTTAACTTACTAAATTACTCGCTACCCGAGTAAAATACTATCCTGGTGCGAACAAGGCTTTATGGAGGCGAGCCGTCAGAATCAGACAATAAATTATCTGTACAAAAACATTGTTATCTCTATTTTTATCTAAGCGCAAGAAAGAGACGATAATTATTTTGTTAAAATATTTCAGTAGTAGAAACTTAGTCACACATAATTTCGTTTAAGTAACTTGTGTAAAAACTAGATTCTAGACGTCTCCTTTTAAGCACTAAGTTAGATCTAAGTTTAGTACTTGTAACGCAAGTGTCGCTTAAGGAAAAAATTAAAGGAGAAAGTTTTCTATATCGAGACAGTTTATACATAATCTTAATTTTTTAATTAAAAAAAAGATAAATTAAAATTTAGAATAAGCAATCTAGGCACATATTGATTAGTAGGTTAAAATTACATGAATAAATTAAGATTTTAATTATAACTGCTACTAAAGACACATAAATAACTAATATTAAGTACTAGGAGCTCATAAAACTAACATGACTAAAAATATTCTAGACATCCAGAGGTTGTTCAAACAATAGCAGTGGATTATGATTGTATGAGGAAAAATTGCAGGTAACATTGGCGGGTGTTACAAGCCAAACAATTGAGTACAAAAGGTTAACCTAATTTAAAGGTTAACCTTTTTAAACCAATTGTTAATTGTTGCAGGTTATAAGTACATAGTAAATTTATATTGCAAATAATCGTAGTTAGAGGACATTAAGTTAAATAATTAGACTTGGCTACTTTTTCAAGAAATTCCAAAGGTCAAACTTAGATAAGCGGAAACCTCTATAAGCTAGTCATTCTCTGGTATGAGCTACCTCCATAAGCGAGAAACTCGGATTAGATAGAGACGAAAATTGCGGTCCCTTGGCTTACCCAGGTTCGACTGTATTAGTAAATGCATAGTAACAAAGTTGTTTAACCATAACAAAATATATAAACACATTTAAAAAACAAAGGTTTATATTACATTTGAGTACTAATTTGTCATAAAATCAAATCACACAGCAGATTGCAACAACAAATCTTTATGAACAATTTCCTCATTAAAACATCAGTATGCAAGGCCCTGTACTTGACACAAAAACATCTATTATAGCTAGCAGTGACATCTATTGACAAAAGAATTAACTACTTTTGACAGAATTATAAAATCGATGTCCCCGTAGAATAGTCCGGTAATGTGCTATTACGAGGTTTTTGCTGTTATGCCATTTTCGGCATCTACAGACCCTAATACACCTTTGATTTTTTTTCCAGAATTGTCCTACGGATATTTACGAAGATATTATAAAATATACTTGTTTGTTCACTCACTGTTTAAATATAATGATAAACGTTTTTTGCTCTCCTGTAAAATTTTAATTTTACGATTACCGGAATATTCAGGTTCGGGCGTCGAAATATACTTAAGATAAGTGTTAATTAGTTTAGTTATTTAATGTTGTGGTTTATTTTACTAATTTTGGCCTTGACACAATAATTAAAACATTGTAAAAAATGTATACAAATCATTATATATTCCAATTTGTAAATAACTATCAGTCTTTAAGTGCTTTGTTTAGATTCTTAAGTTAGCTGTAAGTTCGACAATAAAATAAAATTATCTAATTTCATATGAAAAAACTAAAACAACATTAATTCCCAACATTTTTTAGCAAGACTATCTGATATTATTGTGTTATATTTCTTAGCTATACATTTATTGTGAATTTTTCATTTATTCAAAGATAAATGACCTTTTCATAAAATCTTAACCACTATCTATTCATTGTTGGAAATCATTTTTTCATTGTATTGACCAAAGATATATTATACTATAGATGGAACACTCGAAGCCTAATAGTGAGGCATTTTCTTTGACCTCCGGAGGTCTCACGTAGGGAAATTTCCCCTAGTGTTGACCTCTAAATTACATTTGCCAATATAAAAAGTCGACCGAATGTAACATATTTTCTCAAATTTACTTTTTTTTATGATACTGGCAAGATTTTTTTTTATATTTTTTTTCGTGGCATGCATTTTAACATCAAATTACTATGGTGCGCTCCCTCTATGTATAATATCTCTTTGGTTTTGACAATGTTATAAAAAGGTTAGTATTTCATTGTTTGAAGGCCTAATCAGGGATTTTAATGATAGATTTCGTTAAAAAAGCATTGTTACATTGAATTTAATTTAAAGAAGTATCCAAAAGGTCAATATTGTTTATACATCTGAATTATTTTTAGTATATATTTTTTTTTACAGAAAAGGGCTAACTAGCTACGACAACAAGGAGGTGGTCAACAACTCCTATAGTTATTCCCATCACTAGAGGAACTGCTGAACATAGACAACAATGATTGGACTTGATACAATATTCTATGTTTGAAAGAGACAACACTATTTGCCTGTTGTTGTATAATTCTATTAGACATTTGCCAGTACTATGTATTTAAATCATAGACTTTTATCATCAAAAGACAAGGACAATTTTGGTAACTGTTACCCTATTAGTTTATATTATACCAAAATTTTGTTTGCTAAGTATTTCTTAAATTTAGTAGTATATACTTGTGTCAAGGGCAAAATTAAAATGCATTGTTTTATTTACAAGTTTTAGAAGATTAAAGAATAAAATAATACATTCCTAACACCAAAAGCATGAATGAAACGATATCTGTTTAGTGTTGAACTCCCGCGTATTTTACAATCGTTTTATTCACTTATCAAAATGCTACTTAATCATAAAGGGAGTGGTCAAATAACTCATGAAAAATGTAATAAGATATTATGTAAAACTGCATTTTGTACCAGGATGGAACTGATAGCAGCACACAGAATGAGGCAATGTTTATATTTATCTAGACTCCGCGGGAGGGAAATTCTTCAAGCGATTAGGGAAGTATACCAAAAAAATTGATAACTCCAAAACACAAACTTTATAAGTTATGAAATAAAATACTCACCGACGGCGTAGCATTCCCCATTTTCAAGGTCTTTCCACACAGTCATGTTTTAAGGCACTTAATTTTATTTAAATTTTTAATTAAAATGTAAGGATCGTCATTTTTATCTCACGAAAACTTTGTCAAAACACAAATGTCAAATTTATGGTCTATGGACGACATTGTAGTGCGGTGCGTGCGCGGGCCATGACTGTTTTACATTATTGTCTATGGTGCGCACCGTTTCTTACCGGTTTCTTTTGGAATGTTTATAGTACAGATTAAAAATGTACAACATTTTGTTGAATATTAATATGAATTTTGTGGAATTTTGTAGAATTTTGTAAAATAGCGATTTATCGACAGTGTGTGTATATTAAGATTATAAAAAGTAGTGCAGACTTTAAATATCATTCCATGCAACATCCTTAGTACGAATGTCAGCAAACAATTTATAAATAAGAGCTCTACCAGAAAACTTTGAATAAATGTATACTGAATTAATATATACTTTACTTATTTGCTATTAAATCATTCAGGCGCCATTTGGTTTAAGTTATTTACTGATGTTCTTATTATAGGTTTACATTTTATGTGACTTTGTGACTAGGCTGACACCGACAAAATTACCAGGCAACTGCGGGCGGTGAACAGGGCATCGGCAAGACCCGACCCTGTGTCTGTACGGCACATATAGGTACAAATAATAAAACATAGATGACACTTGAGTTATGAGTTGAGTGGGTGTGAATTAACGCTCAATAATCCAACATCTTATTTATTATTACCATAAACAAACATTTGCCTGTTCTAGTTAATTTGTTATTACATGACTACATGTTCGTATATAGAAATCTAATTATTGGCCAGTTCCAAGTATCAAGAGATCTTCAAGTCGGACCCAAATGACCTATAAATTCCATTTAATTTATAGCACGTGTTGAAGTTATGTCCAATTAGTTTAACCTAACTGGAGCGTGCTCCACAAATTGACTTCATCAATTTCAGGACTCCTGTTAATAAATCTTATTAATAAATTCCGATAAAATATATTTGCTATTAAATTAATCAATTAATTAATATCATTATACGCTTGCTAATTAATTAAGCTACATAATAATTTGTACTGAACATTAATCATGATATAATTTATTTTATCTGTAACTGTAAATTAATTATTTATTATCTATAGAATAGAGTTTTGCTCAACAAGAGGTTTCTATTCAAATAGTATTCAAGTGGGAAGATGAATAAATTAAATTAAAATGTTATTCAATTTGTGGCAGTAAGTAGTTTCTTTTCATAAAAATGAGAATACTAAGTAGAAGTTTTACACAATATTTTCCCTGCCATTAGTTGTACTAGTGATTTTAACAAATATTTAAAAAGAGTCTACTTAATACAGTGATGTCAGTCGTTTAAGTTCGCTTTCATGATTGATAACGTCGATTGAAATAGGCTTTGTGACGTCATAGTATTCTTTTCCTGTTAGTAGCTTTGTTTCTATATTAATTAATGACAATGGGTTTAATGACCTTTTGAACTAAAAGTATATTTCCCAATTCCGACTGCCACTCTCAGAGTTTATGGTCACTATGGGAGACACTTTTACACTTTATTATTTCTCTTAATTCTACAATATATAAGGCCTACCGTGCCTTGATGATGGACATTATTTTTTTACATTTTTGTTCTCGGTATTCAATTGACTGGGCAACATCATTGTTTGGTCGCTAATTTACAATAGTTATATTCATTTAGTCCACTTTTTTATACCCTCATTGTCACCAATTTGTGTCAGGAGGAGGTCTGCATTTAACAAAAAAATAATTACAGATTTAAGTATGCCCGTTAATGTAGAGTTCAAAAACTACACACAAATCACTGTTTTCCGCAAGCAAACAGTCACCACCACGATATTAAATCGTAAATGATGACAATATTTTTGTATATTTCGCTCAAAACAGGAGAATAAACTATGAATAGAGTTTTAAGCATACAAGTAATGATGCGGATCGTTAAATTGTTCCACCGACTGCCTCTGAGCCAAGAAAAGAATAACACGTAAGTATTTATGACTGCGTTTCCACTGTCGAAACAATTCTACAAAAAACACTGTCATCCCTCTTATACTGCTTAAAATAATAGAGACTGTTATATGTTTTGTACGGATGTTTCGGGAATATGAAAGTCAATCACTACATAGTTTAAAACAAAGTAGCTTTCTCTGTCCCTATATCCCTATGTATTTTTATATATTTAAAACTACGCAGCAGATGTTGATGCGGTTTTTATTAGATAAGAGTGATTGAAGAGAAAGGTTTGTATGTATAACTACTAACTAGCAACCAGCCCCGGGTATGTAGGTATTTAGCATCAGCATTGCACCCGTGCGAAGCCGAGGCGCGTCGCTAGTGTAAAATAGAAAAAATACACTTTCAATGGTAAAGGTGAAATTAAAAATAAGAAAGTAAAGAAAATAGATTAGCCTGAACTTTAAAACAATAATCCTTTCATTAAAAACAAATCTGCAATAACACAGTATAGCTCTGAAATTGCCTTTTTGTATCACAAATCCCTGCTTTGGCTGCAATCCAATGCATGCAGATTCTGTGCGAATCAGTTTGATTGCAGCGTTCACACGACACTGACTTCGTTGAGGATCTCATAATTGCTATTCAGGTTTCGCATAAAATTAACGCCATTTTTGAAATTAAAAAGAAAAAACCATAGACATTTTTACGTACTCAGATTTGTCTTTAATAAAAGCAGTTTTCTGTTGCCGTTGTAAACTTTCTGTTGCAAAGGCATTTAAGAAAGTTTAAATTTCTATTGGAAAAGATCTATACAGGAAGATCGAGAAATCTATCTATGGAAGGAATCTTGATATCTGTTGTTGTTGTTGCCTTGTTATCTGTTAAGACTTTGGAATATTTCTGACGTATTGTTATCAAATTGATAAATAAATTAAATAACGCTCATTTTCTCTCTAATTTTCTCAAGACTTACCCTAAGCAGTGACCGCATTAGGGTAATAAGAAAGTCGGATATTTTATATTTATTTTTCATTTAAATATAGAGCAGAGTAGTTAAGCAAATATTTTATATCCCCAACATAACAGCGAGTCATTATGCGTGAACCATTTCTATTGTTTCAATGTCTACCATTCTTATTTCCTCTATTTTACTATCAAATATTTTTTTAAATATAAAAAATAATGTTTCTAATGAGCTTCTTTGTGAGGACCTGCAAACAGGTCACCGTTTATATTTGCAAATGTCTAGAATCGTGACGTGAAAAGAAAATAGGCAAATAAAAACGACAAATCTATGTATTCCTCTTTTTAATTAAATTAACTGTATAATAATAAGTTAACTAATTAATTAACTGTATAATTAAATTAACTGTATAAGAAAATAGGCCAATAAAAACGACAAATCTATGTTTTCCTCTTTGTAATTAAATTAACAGTATAATATATATTCACGTATTTGTCAGTTAAAATTTAAATTGGTAACTTCATACGAACAAAGCCCATTACAGTTAATTAAGGTATAACAATAAGAGCAGTATAGTCGCCAAAAGCGAAACTACGAGAACTGTAACAGAGCAACCGGCGCACTTGGTCCTTCTAATTAACTTATAATTTAACTCCGAACATTTTACAATTACTATATGGAAATTATCCTCTTGTTAGTAAGGAGTATTCAGTGGGAACGAGAGATGTTTTTTTTATCTATATACTAACATTATAAAGAGAGAAAGTCTTGTATTTAACTACTAAGCCGATTCCAATAATTCTTTCACCGTTAGAAATCTACATTACCTCCGAGTAACATAGGCTATGTTATTTAATTCCACGGGGAAGAAGTCGCGCACAACAGCTAGTATTAAATGTTATTTCTATAATAACCTAGAATAACTCTTCTGCAAAACTCTTGGATCTGAAAAAAGAGTTTTAATTTTAAAAGTTTACTTATTTTATATTTGAACAACATTTTATGTAAATACTATGAGTATTTTTCAATAGAATGTAGAAATGAACACAATGGTATGTCAGTGACTGTTCCTACATCTTGTAGCTAGAACAATGGTCGCGCAAATTACAGCGCATTGTGTTCGTGTTGGGTCCTTTTTAGATTAAATTCAGCGTTTCATATATTTACTTATTCCATTTCGAGTAATATTTTTCATAACAGTAAGTATTTAGTTTATAATAAAAAAATATTTGCCTCAGTGCGCCTGGTATTATGGGATAGCAATTCCGTAAGTTTAACCATGGTTACGTTATGCGCCTGTCATTTGACATTAGCAATTTCTTAACTCCACCGATATTATGAAGTTTAATTTTTACTTTGGTTTAAATGTGCTCCCATTTTCGAAAATATGCTTTTTTTCAAGTCCATGTGCAAAAATAAAATGTACTTCAGAAGACAGTAGTAAAGAATTGGTCTATCTCAGTAAAGTTAAATCTATTGTTGTTTGCATTTTATACGACTTTGCTGCGTCAGCTCTGAAGACAATTTCACACGCCGTTGAGTCCAACGTAGAGCCTTTGACAAATGTACTGAGTGAAACATTTAGAACTATTTATGGCACCTATGTTACCACGATGGTAGAGCAATTGATATAACTCTGGTTAAATAATACCTTTTTGTACCCATTTCTACTATAGACATAAGCTTGGATACATTTATGACAGTAGAATCAAATTAAGCCGGTGGTTGGATGTCCGCACTAGTAACCATAGACAACTTGCTCTTGAAAATATTTGTTTGTTTCAGACTTACTTAGCCTTAGAAATCATATTTTTTGCTTCACTCGACCCGAGCAAAGGTGAGACGGGTTGTTAGTTAATATAATGTACAAAAAACTACATAAATCTTTTACAATATAACAATTTGTAATATAAAATGTTCCAAAATGAAGCGACCTCGATAGCAACGTCTCACTGTACAAATTGAGGGTTCGTACACTACAGGCCAAGTTAAGTGGTTAATTTGGGAGTTCTCGGAAAATCCTTTGCCCAGATTTTACGCAAAGGTTAACACAAGTGTTGCTTGATAAGGGTACAGGTGAATTTAAAGGTTAACAATGTACACGTTTGACGTATTAAATGCCAGCTTTCGCCCGCGAATCCATCCGGAATTTAAAAAAAATAAAAAAAGCTAACGTTATCTTCCATGCTATTCTACGTCTATACCTTTCACCAGGAACGTTCGTAATTACAATATTATTATGATTATTGTACTTACTTGACTACGTACTACTTATTTTTGTCCAAAAGTATAAAGGGTTGGATATCGGTTTACAGAGATATAGCGAGAGTGAGTTTGATATAGTCACCGTTCAATCTTTAGGTCAAATAGTTTGTAACTCGATATAAAAGTAACAAATGATATGTGAAACGTGTACACCCAGCCTATTTATGAAAAAAAATATGTTAATGTAAGTCCCGCGTAATAAATTACTCAAAATACCGATTATAAAAGTATCTAACAGTATGTTGTTACGATGAAATAAGAAATTAATAAACACATCTGTTCAGAGTAACGTCGTAATAATTTAATGTTTCATGCTATCGCATCATAGATGGCGCTAGCAGTATATTAAGTCGCGCTATTGATGTGTTGTGTATAAATAGTTGTATTAGTGTCAGTGTCAGTCAGTCACTTCAAGCCCGGTGTAGCTGTAAATGCCTCCTCAAGGCAACCTACAACATCGGAACTTTAATAGTAGTAGTAGTTCGACCCATGATGGACTCAATTTTTTCGCAATTGCACGACTAGGGCGTATTTTGCGTGAGTTCACATACGTATATCTATGAATTTCTTCCCCGATATGAGCAGGTTGCATCACGATGTTTTCCTTCAGCGTAAGAGCGTCGGGTATGGATTTTAATTAAAATATACTAAAGTTTGGAAGTGATTATGCTTTTGTGTTAAAAGTTAGATTGGTAACGGGACTAGCTGAGCCGTATCAACTGCATATTGGAGCCACGCCAGAGGCAATTCACGGATGCAAAAATTCAATCCTTGTATAACATCTTTTGTATAGACTTTAAATCACTACATAGTATAAAACAAAGTCGCTTTCTCTGTTCCTATATCCCTATGTATGCTTAAATCTTTAAAACTACGCAACGGATTTTAAAGCGGTTTGTTTTAATAGATAGATTAATTGAAGAGGAAAGTTTATAAGTATAACTAGCGACCCGCCCCGGCTTCGCACGGGTTCAATACTGATACTAAATACAGTACAGAAAAACTTTTAAACAGCCATAATAATAATAATTGCAACTGTGCGAAGCCGGGGCGGGTCACTACTTTAAACTATACGGGCGAAGTCGCGTGCTAGAGTTATATCGACTATAAATACGTCGAAACGTCGAGATAATTTGTTAAGGGTTGCAACACTTATAATGAACTCTTTAATTAAACTCTCTCGGTGACTGCACTCTGTAAAACTTCAATTAATGTGATATTTAAGTACAACTAAAGATAGACTCAAATATTACCAAGAATATAATATTCAGACTAGACATCTTATAGTCTAAACCAGTCAGCGGGTGTTTCGATAGAGAATTTCTTAGTTGATGTATCGAATTATTGTAAAAACTTTACAATATTCCAGCTGCTCCACAAGCTGTCAGGAAATGTAACAAATTGGACCAAAAATATAATACGACGCTGACAAAGCGGGAAATGTAGTACAGAAATATATTTTTAAAGGTGTCTTTGTAAATGTTAAGAATTTTAAATCCGTTTTATATACGGGAATAAGAAGAATTTCAAGATTGTATATTTTATTTCAGTTTGTGACTTTGAGACACACAGTTTTCCCACACTGTCTTAAGTGCCGGAATACGAGTGATCATTCAAAACTGAAGAACATATTTCATTTTCTATTTCTTTATAAGAAAAACGAACCTTTAAATAGAATGTAGATAACAATAAACTTCTATACAAGCGCTACATCAGTGGAATTTCACGCTTATAAATATGTTTTCTTCAACGCGTTAGCGTGTTAAACAAAGGTGCTCGTAAGAGTTTCAATGTTCCTGATACTTGGCTCTCTGCCAACAGAGCGGCGCCTTTGGAATGTTGATTATTGTTGTTTTAAATTGAAGTACTTACTTATTCTTTAAAGTAAGTATGATGGTGCTCAAGTAATACTTTTTTGCTTACTTTTTTATATAGAAATGAAAATAGAGAAGTAATTGCTAACTTTATAGTATTCCTATTAAAGACAAAGTTTGTTTAGTTGTTACTAATTATACCAACTAACGTATTATTCTTAAAATCTATATTAATTAATTGCTTCAGTAAATAATATCTGCAGTCGTGTGGTACAGGACTAATTGGGCAATTTGCAGCACAAGAAGCTTCGTATGGGTAGGCCTTTACGCTCCGATAAGCACGCCCCCTGGCGTACAAGACGCTAACTGAGCGAGTAATTACTGTTATTTAGTACATTTAATTATCAAAGACTTATTATAATAATAAAAATATTTAGTACATTTATTTAATTGACGTATTTAATTTTGCTTACTACTAAGGTGGAAATAACCTTTTACCATTGTCATAAGTTAAATACTTCTCTGACTTAGTTTTACTTTTTTTAATAACAAGCAAAAGAAAAATAAAATTCTTCAGCATTCCAAACAAAATTTCTTTTAAACAGAATTAATTTAAATAAACTCGGTGTGAAAAGTAAAATTTTCTTGAAGTCTAGAATGATAAACAGGTCCACGGAGGTGACATCTGGCGGCAAGCCACGGAAACTCTTTGAATATAAAGTACTGTTACTGCGCCTCTGCAGTGTGTCATGCACGTGTATATCGGCGC
>QDHC01002411.1:7572-47934 GCA_013186455.1 Papilio dardanus tibullus
TAAACTTCAAGCGGACGAAGTCGCTGGCGACCGCTAGTAGCCAATAAAATCTTGCCAGTCGTTATGTAAGAATATTACTAGACCTAAAAAAAACAGATTTACAAAAAAAAAAAATTAGTTATAAACTTTTATTACAGTATGTTTTATACATTTATAAAAATGAGTATAGACTTTTTTCAAGGCGTAATCAATAAATTGCAACCTAAAAGGCTTGTGCTTTTATTGTATTTATAAAAATAATTATGCGCAAACTCTAATAATTTAAAATTGTAGGATTGTCCATTTTATCGTATAGACACAATCTAATTAATTCTTCCATTTTATTGACTGAAAAAAAAACAAGTCACATTAAAATATTTTTTTGTGCTTCTAATAATAAGAGGTAATATACATATTAGATTAGACATTATTTTGTTAAAATGTAGATACATTTTATCCTATTTTTTTATGCTGGCAATACCATAAGACCTTGTTTATTTATCCAATGCCTTAATAAATTAAAAAAAAAGTTGTTTGTCTATTCTTATAAAAGTATACGCACACTGTCTCTCAAAGTATTCTCCGCGAAAATATATTCCTCAGATTGTGGACTCAGTGTCATCTTGTAGTTGGTGAGAGCGGCTCGGTCTTTTTGTTTAGCGAGGGTTTCTATCACAACTGAATGTATCTGAAAATAGATTAATTCAATAAAAAAATCTTAGAGGCCGGACTGAAAAAGGGATGCTAAGCCTTTTTTTCTTTTTTATTAATTAGTTACGAACCTGTAATTAGTTCACGGTTAGAAATCTCTATAAAAAAATCAAGCATCTACACTAATATTACAAAGAGGAAAACTTTGTATTTTTGTATGTGTTGAAATAACTCAAGAACTACTGGACCGATTTCAAAAATTCTTTCACCATTACAAAGCTACATTATCCCTGAGTACCATAGGATATATATATTTTTAATTCCACGAGGGTTATTTTGCGAACTATAGCTAGTTTAATATCAATAAGAGACCTTATACTTGTACGCTAGCCTCAATCTTTCTTCAGTATTAGTAGTTGTGTTGAGCGCGGTGGCGAGCAGGCGGGCGGCGGCGCGCAGCTCGCTCAACCTCGCCAGTAAACTCTCTATTGGTATGTGGGACGATAGAGTTGTACGTCCCAACCAATCCTGGCACAAAAGTTGTACAGGATACCTAAGGCTGCTACTTTAGTCTTTAACTGTACGGCTTCATCAAACCGATGTCACGCCTAAGCAAAATATCGTTTTTTTTCGCGAACTTGATCTAATGAAGCCGTAAAGTGGCATTAAAGTAGGATAGTAACAATCGGGGATACGTATGTTTGGGATTTTAGTCTCTGGCTCGTATGCCAGAACCACGACAAACAGATATAGCGTCCTAGGCAATTTCTGTATGAACCTTTATGTGACTAAAAGAAGTCGCTTAGAGACGGAAGTCGCAGATTTGAGTATCCTTGTATAAGGGTTAAGTAACATAAGTTTAGGACAGGGAAACGACACATACTATATATGACATGTTGGATCCCTGTATACCTTTTTAGTTAATAGTGATTCGACTATATCCCACTTGTTAACATTGGCTTGAACGTTTAAAACTACCCACTCGTATTGAAGGGGACTGATCTGAAACAAGACAGACAAATAAAAACATCAGGAAAGTAGCAAGAAATAGAAAAAATAACAAAGAAAACTTTTAACACATCAACGTAAAATCACATTTTATAGTTAAAGAAGAGATATCCGAAATGGTTAGAGACACTGCTAGCAGTGGGATGTATGAGAAAATCATAGAAATCGCTATAAAAAAAACCACAGTACGACAAAGATCTTTGGTAGTTTTTTTAGAACTTGTACAACAAATAGTGTCGTAAAATAATTTAGTTTCACTTAAAGCCATGTAATTGCAGTATACCTGCTGTCGCTGACACACAGTGAGAGGTGACATCATGTTCCCCGCGCCCTCAGACCAATGCAGCTTGCAGCAGTACGCCAAACATTCTAACGCTGATTTATTATTCAACTCATTTTTCTTAGCAAAACTCTGCCATTCTGGACACGGAATAACGTAAATACAGAAGATAAAAAGTATTTTTTTTATTTTTAAATTACTATTACAATTGACAGCTGCAGATAAAAAAAATATTTATTGACTTTAATAAGATTTTTTCATAATTTACTTAGATGAGACAATATTAAACGCTAGTCTTCGACATCTATGACAGTTTATTGTTTTTCTGATGTTGGCAACACTTGATGTCTATGGTAGGGTTTATACATTGAATTTATAGAGGCGAAATGGACGATATAACTTTTTGTAAGTGTATATGAGAAGCAGTTTATTTGCCAAAAAAACTTCCAATAATTATTAATTACTATTAAAAAGTAAATAACCTAGTAGTTTGACGTAATCAGTGACCATCTTAGCTTGATGTGTATCAACACCGGGTTGATTGAAATGATTTGCTAACAAGTTATTAGTTTTTCTTAACAAGCTATCAACATTGTTGCCTTGGTTCTTCACATAGTGTTGAAATTGATAAATCTGTTAACAAAATGAATTATTATGATATATTTTATTTACGAATTTAACATGATTTTTATAAAAATTCGAAATTCTAGTAGATATATGAAATACGTACCACTAGATAACATTGTTAACTACTATTTTTAAATTAAGTGGGATTATGGGGAATTTGACCATATGTATAAAAATAATAAATTACTTACAGCTGAATCTGGACTACGTCCCAGCATTCTGCACAAATAAAGTTTTTTTATTGTACTTTTATATAGTTTTTAATTAGTGTAGTAATTTGTCTACAGTTAGTACTTACGTTAATAGATCTGTCAATTCAGATATCTTTCCCTCGGATTGGAGATAGCCAATATAATGATTTAGTGCTAAAGGCCTTGATGATAATAATTCATAGACAAGTTTCTTGTTTAATGTTTGTATTAGAAATAAGACAATCTAAAAAAAAATCAGTGTGATCTAATTTTTATTGAGAGGATGAATGAATGCAAGTTGACGAGGAAGATTTATAATGCGAAAGTGAGTGGCATTGTTGGACGGGGTCGCCGAGGCGGACTTATACCGGTCAAATTGAGGAATTACTCAAGAAGGCCGGTATTAAGAGCACGAGTAACCATCGTGTATGCGTAGATGTATGTAGAAGAAGCGAGAGAGGTGTGTCAGGATCAAGCCAAATGGAGGTCCGTTGTCTCTGCCTACTCCTCTGGGTTATGGGCTTAAGTTGTGTTGTTGTTGATCTAATTTCTAACCAAAGTTTTTTTTTTTTATATTATAAAGTGGAAAACAAGCAAGCGGCCACCTGGATTCACTGAAAGTGTAAGCAATTTGGTGATAATTATTTTTTTTAGTACCGAAAAATGTTATTGTTATTAAAACTTTTAGAATTTAACACATTTTGAAGACATTCAATGGCACATTTTTATTAAAGTAAGTATATAGTCGCAGCTGGCCTAGCGAGAGTCTAAGGGACCGTGATATTTGTCTCCCTTATAGACGTTTCTCTCTAATACGAGTTTTTTTTTAATAGTAGAGACACTTCCCCCTTCTGGGGCAAACAAGCAGTGGATCGCATAGTTAGTTGATCGTTAAGTTTCTCGCATATGAAGGTAGCTTTTTTGGACCATAGACTGACTAGCTTTTTTTTTTATATCATAACCTGGCAAACAAGCAAGCGGCCACCTGGACTCGCTGATATACGAGTAGCGAAGCGACTGCTGCCCATAGACATCTGCAAATGCAGATGCGATGCATACCCTTAATCTTCGGAGGAGGAGACACACAGCTTATCTGGGTTTGACTGTATTTGCAAGGCCACTTGTGGCAATGTGTGTCACTAAGAGCAATGCACTTTATACAAAGAAGGTATAACTCTAAACGTCAACCTCTATTTGTTAACCTTTTAATAGCCATTAGATTACTCAATACTCACCGTAAGTATAGCATTACCATCACCAATAGCGACCGCTCCATCTAACAGTTCAGTCTTACTCTTAAGACTTCTGTGTACATGTAAGGAACAACTACGACCGAGAACTAGTCTCTTTAATGTTATAGCAACAGTCTCTGCAGGCTCAGGTTTAGTCTCTTTAACATCTTTTCCAGATTGTGCCAGTACCACTGTTGACAATTATTGAAATTACTATAAAAATATGTCTTTTTATGCAAGATGTTTATTATTGAAACTAAGTTAAACACAGCGTAATAAAGTAGCATTACAATGGTGCAAGAATTAGTTAAATTGATCCAGTAGTTTTTGAGTCTCTGAGTTACAAAAACAAATCTTAGCATTTTATTAATTTAGCTTTGAAATCCAAGGTCCTAACATCGCTCGGAGCTCCATTGTATAGAAACAGATGAATTAAATTTAAAAATAAAACAATTCAAAATGTCGTACTTACATAGGTCTAAAACCTTGGATGATACCAAACTGGATAAAGGTACTAAAGCTGGCTTAATATTGCTTATATTAGAATTGAGTATTCCTTCCTCGCCAGATCCTGAATAAGGCTTCTGTCCTATAGCCAATATCTCCTGTAGAGATAGCTGGTAACATGTGTTAGAGAAAGTTGTATTCATAATTTACATTTTAAAAGTTTTGAATAAAAATCACTTACTACATCGTCGTCAAAGCTAAATGCTTTTGCTTTCGTTTCGCTGGTATTCCAGTAATCGTCGTCATCCATTTTTAATGTAATCGTTATTGTAAAATCGTTTATTCCTTAATTTTCTGAACAATAACAAACACCAAAATTTGACATCTCTTAAAGTGACATTGGCATTAGGACAGTTCGGAGTAACGTTTAAAAATGTCAACCAAATATTTATGAATCAAATTGTAATAACGGTCTTTATATAAATTAATATTAAATTCTCTTCTTAGGATAGTAATTTAAACCTACTGTTAATAATGTCTAATGAAACTTGTACAGTTTTTTTATTTTACTCCATACAACATTTATGGAAAAATTTTGGACGATAGATGGCGGGAAATACTTTCAAAAGGCGCCTTTTTTGAAAAAAAATCAAGATTTTTTTAAAAAGTTTATTTTGCGTTTTGATTAAGATCCATTTAAGGCTTGTTTACTAGCTACTAACCTTAATATAATCTCAGTCGTAAGGATTAATTATCAGACAACTATTAGTTAATATTATAAAATGTCATTGACACACATCATGAAATATTCTTTTTGGGGATTAAGTATTTCGTTGCTCTAGATCTGAATATCTTTCTTGCGTTATTTTGATTACATTTATTTATTATGCATTAGGATCATACTGGGCCTTGGCATAAAATGGTAGTATGGGTTTAGCTATTACAGCACAGATCTACTGTTCGTATATTTTACAAAGTATTTTATTATTGTAAATGACGAATTTGCGAATAACTAACTATCGACATAATCGAACATTAAAAAGGCATTTAAAATATTTATCACACTATGGAAATACGATTTGATCGTGATGTACTTATCAAAAGTAATAATTAATAAAATATTTAACAACTCATGAAATAAAAACTAGTGATATTCGTAAAAGATATCCAGAGGGATTATGTTATGTACAATACTTTAAAAAAATTGCCTGTGAAACTTTAAAAAAAACTATTATGTAAACCCGTATTCGTGATGATGTTTTATAAGATTTGAGAAAAGGTCAAACGTGTTTGGCCATCAAACAAGTTTGTAGTCAGAAGTCTGAATTTAAACTTATCATCTAAGCAATTCTAAAATAATGCAAAGGCGTATCCAGTTCAGGGGAATGGGACAAACATTAATACAACCATGGCAACTGCGTAAAATAGCTATAATCACTATACTCTAGTCAGGTTTCGGGAGGGGATAAAACCTAACTATTCTCCCCCTTGCATACGTGCTTGACTGACGTCATTGCTTGATTGTAATACCCACAGGCCCAGCGAGAATAATATAGGATTTCACTGTAGTATAACTGGCACAAAAACGTAATGCCATCCCTCTCAATATTCTTGAAATAAGTGAGATAACAATATATTTTTATTCGGATGTATAAACTCGCGGTACGAGTGAAAGGGCCATAGCAGAGTCTTGCAATGTTGAATATCGCTTGTTGCGTGCAGAAGTGTCGCTCGTAAAAATTGCGTACTGGCTGTTTTTAATCAAATTAAAAAAAAAAACATTGGACAATTTTTTTTTGTTGATGCGTGTAAAAAGTTTTCATATGTGATTTAAAAATGTTATTTTCTCGGAAGTTTTTATTTAACGCCGAACCGGGAGTCTTGCGACAATATGCAGCGGTAATTTTTGGTATGTTTAATATTGATTTTATAACTAAGTAATTATGATTTATTTGTTGTGTTTAGTTAAATAATTTTTCCTTTATTTCTAAAAGTTTATTTATAGTAACTTGATTATTCTGTCCTTCTCTAAAAGGCTATTGGTAAAAAAAAATCTTTTTAAAAATACTTTGTACGATGAAAAACTTTTTTTTAATACAGAGTAAAAATAATGAAAGAACGTAAAAATTATAATCTAAATACGAAAGAAGAAAACCAGTTTTTAAATATGTTACCTATTAGTTCTTACGGAAACAAATTCATACCATCATTAAGGTAAAAAAAGCTTCCTATTTCACATCTTGCTTGTGTTTACTAAGGATAAAAAATTACATTTATGTTTTATTCTTATCCTTTGTGTATTTTATAGTTTTTTTCAATAGTCAAGATAATAATTATATAAGTATCAAAAATAACAGGTTTGGTCTTTGCAATTTTCTAAAGCAGGGATAAAAAGCTAACCGGCTATCTGGGGCTAACGAAGACATTGTTGTCTTGGAAATCTTAGACTACATCTATATATATAAAAGAGTAAACTGACTCAACTATCAACGCACAGCCTAAACTGCTGGGTCTAGAGACTTGAAATTTTGCAAAGGGGTTTCTGTTACTACGTAACCGAGCACTAAGAAAGGATTTTACGAAATTCAACCCCTAAGGGTCCGAAACGGGGGTCCAAAGTTTGTATGGAGAAAAATTATTCCTTTGTCAGAATTGCATGAAAATTGAAATGAGTGCTCTTTAGCATGAATAAATAAGTTTGGCATTCAAGAATTTTAAAAATGTTGACTTTGGGGGGCAAAAAAGGGGGGTAAAAGTACGAATCTAAAAAAAATTCTCGCAGCGTAGGTACGAGCCCTAGAGACCTGAAATTTTTTGTAGGGGTTTCTGTTACTACGTAGGAGTGCACAGTGAAAAGATTTTCCGAAATTAAGACCTTAAGGGTCCGAAACGGGGGTCCAAAGTTTGTATGGAGCAACGTGATTCCTTTGTCAGAATTCTATGAAAATTGGAATGAGTGCTCTTCAGCATAAATAAATAACTTTGCCATTTAACAATTTTACAATTTTTTACTTTGGGGGGCAAAAAAGGGGGCAATATTTCAAATTTACAAATATCTTTCACGGTGTAGGTCAGAATTGCATGAAATTTAGAATAAGAGCTCTTCAGCACGAAGAAAAATTTTTGCCATTCAAGAATTTTACCAATTTTTATTTTGGGGGGCAAAAAAGGGGGGTCATAGTTCGAATCTTAAAATATTTTTCATAGCGTAGATACGGGTCCTAGAGACTTGAATTTTTGCATAGGGGTTTCCGTTATTACGTAGAAGTGCACTGAGAAAAGATTTTCCGAAATTATGCCCCTAAAGGTCCGAAACGGGGGTCTAAAGTTTGTATGGAGCAACGTGATTCCTTCGTCAAAATTGCATGAAAATTGGAATGAGTGCTCTTTAGCATGAATAAGTAAGTTTGTCGTTCAAGAAATTTACAATTTTTTACCTCGGGGGCAAAAAAGGGGGGTTATAGTTCGAATCCAAAAATATTTTTCACAGCGTAGGTACGGGTCCTAGAGACTTGAAATGTTGCATAGGGGTTTCTGTTATTACGTAAAAGTGCCCCGAGAAAGAATTTTACGAAATTCAAACCCTAAGAGTCTGAAATGGAGGTCCAAAGTTTGTATGGAGCAACGTGATTCCTTTGTCAAAATTGCATGAAAATTGGAATGAGTGCTCTTTAGCATGAATAAATAAGTTTGCCGTTCAAGAAATTTACAATTTTTTACCTCGGGAGCAAAAAAGGGGGGGTTATAGTTCGAATCCAAAAATATTTTTCGCAGCGTAGGTACGGGTCCTAGAGACTTGAAATGTTGCATAGGGGTTTCTGTTATTACGTAAAAGTGCCCTGAGAAAGAACTTATTCAAAATTCAAACTTATTTTATAAAGGTTAAAATAAGATATAAAACTTTTTTTTGAATTTCTAAACTTCAAGCGGACGAAGTCGCTGGCGACCGCTAGTTTTCAATAAAGCAAATTCTTGTTTTTTTTAAATAGGTAGAAAAGTTATGCTAAAAAGTACTACCGAAAAGTGTACCATAATATTAAAAAATAAACTGCCATTTTTCGTTGAAAAAAAATGGATTTCTTGTCAACTTTAATTACGATTTTTATTTTTCCTTGAAAACGAAAAATATGAGATTTTTTATTTTAAATGACGATGATCGTCAATACTAAAGCAGGCTACATACGTTTTGTTTTTAACTGTACAGTTTTAACTGTGGAGTTAAAATTGACGTACAAACGTCAATTTTAACTGCAGATTCGAACTGTTCTCAGTTTTGAGACTAGATTGCCAAAGAAAGTCATTTTGACTGCAATCCAATATAAATCAGAAAAATAATTATTTCCTTATTTCATTATCCTTATCCTTACATAGTATAAAACAATAACGCTTTTTTATGTTTGTCGCATCGGATTTTGATGCGCTTTTTTTCATAGATAGAGTGTTTCATAAGGAAGGTTTTCATGTATAATACATTCACAATATAGTAGACTAACACTGATAATTTAGAGGTTTTTAATATGATGTCGTAAATTAATAGTATCAGCATTATACTGATTTGCACTCGTGCGAAGCCGGGGCGGGTCGCTAGTATGTGTATAAAGACACAGCTTCTTATTTTTTTTTTTACTTTTTATACAACGTATAAATGCGTTTACTAACTGCGCAGTCGATATACTGTTAAAACTAAGCGTCTGTAGCCGGCTTAAAGCCTTGTTCGCACCAGGATAGTATTTTAGTCGAGTAGCTAGTAGCATTTAACCGAAAAAGGATTTACTACTGGTCGGACTCGTTTTAGCCTAAACCTTCGCATTAGGGTAGTAATTTAGTAGCTATACGTGTCCGAACAGCAACATTTTATTAGAATAGATTAGTAAATCCTTTGTTCGGATACTTACTACTTGCTACTCGACTAAAATACTATCCTAGTGTGTACAAGGCTTTAGCGATACCTTGGCATGATATATTAGTTTAATTAAAGTTATATAATTTAAAAGCCTTCAAAGAATGTATACAGGTGTTATATTTACATTGATTTGCCTCTATTACACAATACAGGTCATACTTTGACCACAATGTAACTATTACAACACAGGATGTGCCACACCTTGAGTCATTGTTGAATAAATAATAATTATTACGATAATAGTAAAAAAAATAATAATAACCTTAGCATTACATTAATAAAAACATGTTTATAAATACAACTTCGATTTATTACTCCGTTATCGAGACTATTTTTAAATAATTTGATTCCAATTTGACAGATCTAAAAGAAATAGTAACGAAACTATTTGGTTACCTAAAGCACCATTCGATTGGCGATCGTTGATGGAATCGAAAAAAATGTACGTAACTAATAATGACATTCAAAAAGTCATGTGTTTGTCACGTGTGAGATATCGAACGTGGTTGTCAGTTCCATACATTTTTGATGTTAGCTATCGAATCGCTTCGTAGCGAATCTACTTTGGGTTACCACCCATCTATCGTTTAGTAGGATATTAAACTATTTTTAACAATTTATAAAAAAAATGAACTTCGTATCGATCTTATGCCTTGTACTAGGATAGTATTTTAGTCGAGTACCAAGTAGCAAGTATCCGAATAAAGGATTAACTAATCTATTCTACTAAAATGTTGCTGTTCGGACATGTTCAGTTACTAAATTACTACCCTAGTGCGTACGTTTAGGCTTAAACGAGTCCGAACAGTAGTAAATCCTTTGTTCGGATAAATGCTACTTGCTACTCGACTAAAATACTATCCTGGTGCGAACAAGGCTTTATGTTTAATTTGCTAAATTCATTCAAAATGAAATTCATAACAATCATGAATATTCCTTCGCGTGTTAAAATTATTCAAAGTATTTTAAAAATAGACACGTTTTAAGGAAAACTATTGTATTATTTTAATTTATGTTAATTATAATCAGAAAAAAATGTTCTCACACTTAACCACCATAATAAGCATCTTTTACTATTAAAAAAAAAGTTTCAATTTAATTCTGTGTAACACGCTATTTGAAACTAAGAAAATTCACGTGTATTTAATCACACGTAAATACACGTGAGTTTAAGTGTATATTAATTAGTGTATTATTCTCTTACCACATTCCGAAAAAAAATAAAGTACTGCGATAAACACGGACCACTAAGTCGACGACACGACACTGGAGGACACTCGGAACTAAATAAGATAGACCAGGGTCTCATTGAACCAAATTGTGTTTAAAAGAAGTACCAGGAACAAGGACGTTCTGTATTTTTCTAAATTTTATGAATGTACCAGTACCAAACGTAGAAAGTACAACAGTAATAACGCTGAATCTTGGTTTCGGAAGTGGATTATGTCTTTGCTATTTAGTTTCTTTGGATCCAGAAATATGACCCAAGCAAATATGACGTATCATATAGTATTGTGGCGGTCCAAGCGTATTTTCAGTGAACTAATTTTTCATACTTCCCAGGCAAAGGCTCAAGACATGATATTATTGGTTTAAAACCGTAAAGTGATGCACAGACGACATACCTATGACATAGTGTAAGGTATTTTTTGACCCTCAACAAAAACATTTCAATATCTTTTTCTTTCTACGATTTTTGTCGATTCCATCAGCGATATCACCAATCGAAAGATACTTTGGGGAGCCTCCTGCTCACAACAGCGCAATCGTAGGTATTAAGGATTTTAATGTTTAAATTCCTAAGTATAAAAATTAATTCAGACCTACTTGCTATCGTCCATCTTAGAACTAGTATTAAGACCAGTTTCGCCTATTTTTGTGTTAGGTTGTTGCTTTCATTTCAAGTTACCTTATAACCTCAAACTGAATATAGATGTATAGTTATTAATTAAAATAGTTATTTAATTAACACGAGTGTAACATATTATATGTTTGAACAACGACGAAAGTCGTCTGTTATATTTATATTATTGATTTTTCCCGCGATTCCGTGTCATTGGAATTAAAAAAAAATATTAAGTAGCCCATGTGGTCTTCCAGACTGTTCTACATCTGTGCAAAATTTCATCGTGATCCCTTCAGCCATTCTGAAGATTCATGCAATTAATCTTTCGAACAGATTACTAGCAGTAGCCAATCTATACTATTATAAAGAGAGAAACTTTGTATTTTTGTATGTATTGAAATAACTCAAGAACTACTGAGCGGATTTCAAAAATTCTTTCACTCATAGAAAGCTACATTATCCCCAAGTAACATAGACTGTATTTTTTAATTCCACGCGGTTGAAGTCGCGAACAACAACAATAATACGCAAACAAAGAATTTATATAATTAAAAATGAACATTATAAAACAGGTACAAAGTTAACGTATTTTATCTTTATAGTAAACTTAAGCGTGCTGACGACTGGCATGAGTCTGGCATGGCCTTCGCCAATGTTGGTCAAACTGAGCAATGCAACGGAGACACATTTATACCGAACAATTACTGAGGAAGAGGGATCTTGGATCGTATCTATAGGTTTCCTATGTACCGTTTTTAGTGAGTGATTTTACGTATCTATACTTATAGAGAGAAATTTTGTATTTTTTTGTGTTGAAATAACTCAAGAACTCGTGGGCCGATTTCAAAAATTCTTTCACCATTAGAAAGCTACATTATATCCGAGTAACACAGGCTATGTTTTATTCCACACGGACGAAGGACACACAATAGCTAGTATTGATATAAAAAAAACCTAGAGGTATAAGCCTCATAAAACTCAAAAATAATAATCATAATACAGTCCAACCTGGATAAGCGACAGTACAAGGGATCGCGATATTTGTCTCGTTTATAGTGGGTTGTCTCAAATCTGTATATGTCGCTTATGGAGGTAGGTCGTCGAGACCATAGAATGACCCTCGCTTAACTTAACTTTATAACTTCATACATTTAAAAATTAAAAAAAACAATGTATTTAATTAAAATTCAACGCTAAAGCCTTGTACGCACCAGCATAGTATTATAGTCGATTAGTAATTTATTATAGTAACTAAACGTATCCGAACAGCCACATTTTTAGTAGATTGGTAAATCCTTTGTTCGGATACATGCTACATGCTACTCGGTTAAAATACTACCCTGGTACGTAAGGTTTAACTATTTAGTTCATTTTTATGCTTTCAGCGAACGTCTTTTTAGGCATGTTAATTGACAGCATCGGTAGAAAGTACTGCGTTATACTAGCTTGTGTGCCAAAGATTATTGTCAGTATCATCTACATATTTGCTTCGGATATATGGATGCTGATACTAGGTCGAGCGCTCATTGGTTTGACAGACTCATTTGTGTTCACCGTTGTGCCCATTTACTCATCGGAAATTGCTAGTGTAAGTACAAAGATTATTTTGTTATTTAATAAAATATTAGATCAAAAGATTGGTCAAAAAAAGGCGTCGAACAATCAATAATATTTCCTGGCGTATTACGCAACTTCGAGTATTTTTAATCGACTTCCAAAGAGGAGGATGTTCTCAATTAATCTTTGTTTTATTTTTCTTTTTTTTTGTTCTCCCATAACTCGGCTCCTGGCTGTCCGATTTTTTATTGTTGCTTTCAAAATTGTTTACTTAAACAATTATTAGGTGCAGATTATTATAAGTACCTTAAAACTAAGCTCAATGAAAGATTGGGGCCATTCTTTATACGCGCCGCCGTGTTTCGTCAGACCACTAAGTTCCTTCCACATCACCAGGATGGCTGTAGTTTCTCAGTAGTCCGTTTCTCAAGGAATTTCTTACCACGCACAGCCACGCTGTGGAACAGTCTGTCCTCGGCAGTATTTCCCAACCAATACGACTTAACGTCCTTCAAGAAGCTTGCCTAACTTTTTTTAAAAGGTCGGCATCGCATTTGCAGTTCCTCTAGTGTTGCGAATGTCCATGGGCGTCGTTAACCACCTCGGTACTGCACGTATGTCCCCTTCTTTTATAAAAAAACAAATCTTGTCTTTTTTATAATAGAAGGTTACAAACAAGCGGCTGGTTCACCTGGCTGATCTTCGACGCTCATGGAAATTTGCAACAAATTTTAACTGCAACAAAGGCTATATTTTGACAACTGACGAGGTTTTTCTTCCACAGAAAGAAATGCGAGGTTCTCTAGGCACTTTCCTGCAAATATTCTCATCGTTGGGTATAGTGTTAACATTGTCAGTGGGCCCGTACACGTCGTATACAACATTTAACATAGTATTTGCTATCATTAACGTGGTAGCTGTTATACCATTGCTGTTTCTTCCTGACAGTCCATACTTTTTATATACAAAAGGTAAGATAAACTTTAGGATAATAATGAAGATTGCAGGCCCATATCTACGTAGGTACTCTCAGTTTACATTGTCGATACACTTGTACAAATACAAATAGTATTGTTCGTCTTATTCTAACAACTTAAAAAAGCTGAGATAACAATATTATTTTCTAAAATGTACAGCAGATTCAGTAGAGGGATATAGGAAACAGAAATTTATAGTCATTTTAATAGATTTAATGACCCGCTACAGACGCTCAGTTCTAACTGTACAGTGAACTGTACAGTTTTAACTGCGCATCAAAAAAAAATGAGAACTGATCTAAACAATTAAAATTTTAAAACTAAAGAAGTAAAAATAGTTTAACAGTTTAACAGTTTAATAGTTTAACAGTTTAACAGTTTAATAGTTTAATAGTTTCATAGTTTCATAGTTTCATAGTTTAATAGTTTCATAGTTTAATAGTTTTTTTTACAAAAGACGTGCGGTGAGCAAGGAGTTGGTTTGTAGTGGGAAATGCTCGTCCCAACATATAGTTCGACTGTGCAGTTCAAATTGACGTGTGTACGTTTAACTGTACGGTTAAGAAACTGTACATCTGTAGCCGGCTTTAAAATGTGGAGTTTCGTAATTGTTTCCAGGTAAAACAAATGAAGCCCATGATGTATTAAGACATCTTCGAGGTAATGATCAATTAGCGAAAGAAGAAATAGCAAGTTACGAGATATCTACAGACAATAAAGTTGATAAAATCGCATTATTAAAGAACAAAGTTGTCTTAAAAAGTTTATTTGTCGCAATGCTTTTATGCGCTGGTTCACAATTAGTCGGTTTTAATGCCGTATCATTTTATTTGCAAACCATTCTTGTGTCGACAAGGACAAAGGTGAAACCAGAAATAGCATCTGTTATTATTGGTGTTATACAACTCTTTGCCAGTTTTTGTACAACTTTTATGATGGAGAGGTTCAAAAGGAAACAGATTTTAATATCTTCGTTGATCGGAATGCTAATCGGATTGGTATGTACTTTTTGTTGTCGACCGCTATACCGTCTGCTCGGAGCTAAAAAACTTAGTCCCTAAAGCCTTGTTCGCACCAGGATAGTATTTTAGTCGAGTAGCAAGTAGCATTTATCCGAACAAAGGATTTACTACTGTTCGGACTCGTTTAAACCTAATCCTACGCACTACGATAGTAATTTAGTAACTAAACGTGTCCTAACAGCAACATTTTTGTAGAATAGATTCGTAAATCTTTTGTTCGGATAAATGCTGCTTGTTACTCGATTGAAATACTATTCTGGTGCGTACAAGGCTTATGGTATGGTCACACCTTAGGGGATATGCTCCGCGCCCCTCGGTGGGCACGAATAGTGAACTGGTGATGAAATAGTCTATGTCTTCTCCCGGATTATGCTCTACATCTGTGCAAAATTTCATCGTAATCCATTCAGCCTTTCTGGAGATATCTTAAAACAAACATCTATCCATACAAACTATAGCATTATATTTAGTAGTAAGATTACTCCAATTGTCTATTAAATAAAGGCACTGCTAGGGTCGCTGGTTCGATTCCAGCTATTTATTTTTGCTGTAAATTATATAATGATACTAGTCTAGAGGTTACTCGGAATGGTCACAAAGAAATATATGTAAATAACAAATACAGTCGGACCTGGATAAGCGATAACTGAATTAGTGAGAAACCTCTATAAGTGAGACAAATAGTGCGATCCTTTGGATTCCGGCTTATACAGGTTAATATAAGCATATGAGAAGATATCTTTTGTTTTTAGGTGGGATTGGGCGCCTTCTTTAAACTGAGAGAGGACGCCGAGGTTCAAGGATTCTTGAATTACTTGCCTCTAATATCCCTTATCCTTGTTGTATATTGTTACAGCGCAGGTAAATATTAGAATTATTAATTTGTATGTTTATTTACGAGGCCTAATTTTAATCCACCTTCGTATCCTTTTCTTATAAGGAAATGATGGGAAGGCAACGTTGACTGACAGGGAGGCGAAACATAGGAATAAGTATTATACTCTTGCTGTGTGTCTCCTCCTCTGTAGATTAAGGGTAGGCAACGCATCTGCAATTGCAGATGTCTATGGGCAGCGGTCGCTTAGCTATTTCAGCGAATGCGGGTGGCCGCTTGCTCGTTTGCCACTATTTAATATATAAAAAAATACCTACTTTACTTATTATTTTCAGGTATGGGCTCTCTTGTTTGGGTTCTCACAGCGGAATTATTCGACGGACCTGCGAGAGCTTTCGGCGTATCTATAAGTTTGATTGTCAACACATTCTCAGTATTTCTAACGACAAAATATTTCTCAACGCTTACAAATGTGTTAGGACCAGCGGTGACGTACTGGTTGTTTAGTGGCGGTTGTGTAATTACATGTATATTCATATATTTCTGTGTACCAGAAACTAAAGGGAAAACGTTTAGAGAGATACAGGAGTACTTTGAAGGGGATGAGAAAAGAAAAGATTTGGAAAAGAGTTAGAAAGATGAAGGGGATAGAAAGGACTTTTGTCACCTTTATTTGACGTAGACTTTATTCGGTTTTAAAATATTAATTTTAAGTTTATTATTAGCATTTATATTAGATCTTAAGAAGTGATATTAGATGTTTTTAATTATATATATTTCTATAGTAATAAATAAAATAGACTATTTTAAAATCCAATGGTTTTGTTTTTTATTTAACCAAAGGTTAGGTCATTAAACCTATAGCCTATTATATTATACTAGCTGACCCGGCAGACTTCGTACTGACTCGACGATGAATAAAAGACCTAAACTTTTTTGAATTGATTTTTTTGTAGATCTAGCAATGCGCACGCGAATTTGAACTTTTGTAGTGGTATTAAATTACAATTTGACTGTGCATTTTATTTAGAAAACATTTGTTTGGGAAATAGAAAAGTTCTGTTTAAGGGGTTTTCTGGAAATTATTCGACTTTCTTTCTCCTTTTAAACCTTCCCTAGACCTCCACGAATATTTCAAGACCGAGATAAGATAAATTCGTTCAGCCGTTCTCGAGTTTTAGCGAAACTAACGAACAGCAATTATTTTTATCTTAATATATATAAATCTCGTGTCACAATGTTTGTCATCAATGGACTCCTAAACCACTTAACCGATTACAATAAAATTCGCACACCATGTGCAGTTCGATCCAACTTGAGAGATAGAATAGTTTAAATCTCAAATTATAGTCGCAACTAGCGACCCGCCCGGCTTCGCACGGGTGCAAAACTGATACTAAATACACTACAGAAAAACTGTGAACATTGTATACAGGGTGTCCCAAAATTCAACGATAAGCCAGTGCCAGTGCATCACCAGATCGGTACCTGCATAGGGAAAATTAATAAAAAAAATCTAACTCTTTTAGTTTAAAAGTTATGTTAACTTATTTGAATTTAATTGCTCTTCGATACCCGACCCCATTCAAATACCCACTGTCTCTTGAGCTATAAAGATATCCATGCTTTTTTATTTGTAATGGGTAGCTTAGTAACATAGCTAATAATTGCAGTTGAAAACGGGACCTAAATATCTGTAGTTTAAGTACACAAAAATAATTACTTTAACTGTTTGCTTGAAATTTTCGAATATTTTAACTTTTCATCAACTTTGTCATGCTGCCGTGAAAAAAAATGTATGGAGGGTACCGTGGCATGTTGTTACAAAAGTTGGCGCATCTCATCAAGATTCTAAAATGGTACAATGTTGTGGTAGAAACATGCAAGAACCCTGTTAATATTTTTTTCAAGTACTGAAAAGGATTATTTTCCATAGTTCCAAAGAACTTTACTAAGTGTTCAAACAAGTGTTTTAAGTTACAAATTCGTGTATAATTACCTTTATTTACACGTGTTAGGGTACGAGCGTGTTAGATACTATTGATAAGTCGGAGTGAAACAGGTAGTAAAGTCATAATAAGTGGACCCCCTGGGGTACTTTATTTCTTAACTTTACTGAAATAAAATAACAATTATGAGTTTCATTTAAACCATCATAAGCATCACCACCACCAACTAGACAGAATTTAATAGAAATAATTAGTTATTGTTTCTTCTCTACTGTGATTGTGATGGTGATGATGATGTTGCACTCCGACTTATTAATAGTAGGTTTCTAACACGCTCGTACCTCAAAACGTGTAAATAAAAGTAATTATACACGAATTTGTAACTTAAAACACTTGTTTGAACATTTAGTAAAGTTCTTTGAAACTATGAAAAATAATCCTTTTCAGTACTTGAAAAAAATATTAACAGGGTTCTTGCATGTTTCTACCACAACATTGTACCATTTTAGAATCTTGATGAGATGCGCCAACTTTTGTAACAACATGCCACGGTACCCTCCATACATTTTTTTTTCACGGCAGCATGACAAAGTTGATGAAAAGTTAAAATATTCGAAAATTTCAAGCAAACAGTTAAAGTAATTATTTTTGTGTACTTAAACTACAGATATTTAGGTCCCGTTTTTAACTGCGATTATTAGCTATGTTACTAAGCTACCCATTACAAATAAAAAAGCATGGATATCTTTATAGCTCAAGAGACAGTGGATATTTGAATGGGGTCGGGTATCAAAGAGCAATTAAATTCAAATAAGTTAACATAACTTTTAAACTAAAAGAGTTAGATTTTTTTTATTAATTTTCCCTATGCAGGTACCGATCTGGTGATGCACTGGCACTGGCTTATCGTTGAATTTTGGGACACCCTGTATAACAGCCATACTAACAATAATTGAATCCGTGCGAAGCCGGGGCGGGTCACTAGTATATATATAGATTACTTTTCCTTTTAATCAATTATTATTAGTATCGGTTGTAGATAATAATTAGAATACATTTTAAAACACTTTAAATACCCATCTTAAGTTCGTGAATCGTAAAAAAATGTTGCAAAGGCGGTACTCTTGTAACTCTTATACAAAAATGTTTCTAGTAGTTATCATATAGTCGATGTGGATGGTTTTTTTTTTATAAAAAGTTATATTTGTGTTGCATTTTAGTGTGAAAGTTTAATTGTCTTATTCTAATATGTTATACAACATACAAAGAGCAAAATTAAGACAATATGGAGTTATTATAATAGGTATGTATTATTTTAGTTGTCTATATTAATAAGATTTGTATTTTTGTATGTATTTAAATAACTCAAGAACTACTTGGCCGTTTTCAAAAATTCTTTCACCATTAGAATGCTACGTTATCCCCGAGTAACATAGGCTATATTATTTAATACCACGCCGACGAAGTCGCGCACAACAGCTAGTTCTTATTTAAAAAAAAAATGTTTTTAATACCAGCTGTCGTTCGCTACTTCGTCCGCGTGGTATAAAAAAATATAGCCTATTTTACTCGGGGATAGTGCAGCTTTCTAATTGTGAAAGAATTTTTAAAATCGGCTCAGTAGTTCTTGAGTTATTTCAATGCAAACAAAAATACAAAGTCTTCCTCTTTATAATATTAGTATAGATATAGATAGATTTGACACTTTTACAGTGAACTTAAGTATACTAACACTCGGCATGAGTTTAACATGGCCGTCGCCGGTATTAGTAAAGTTGAGGAACCCAAAGGAAACCCCGATCTCAACAATATTAGACGACAATCAAATATCTTGGATTGTATCTATATCATTTCTAGCGTCAATATTCAGTAAGTATATATTAAATACTAGCTGTTGTTCGCGACTTTGTCCGCGTGGTATTAAATAATATAGCCTATGTTACTCGGGGATAATGTAGCTTTCTAATTTTGAAACTTTGTATTTTTGTATGTATTGAAATAACTCAAGAACTAATGGACCGATTTCAAAAATTCTTTCACTATTAGAAAGCTACATTATCCCCGAGTAGCATAGGGTATAATATTTATTTCCACGCGGACGAAGTCGCGCACAATAGCTAGTTTGTTATGTTTTTGTTCCAGCGAATATCCTAATGGTTTTTATTGCAAATCGCTTCGGTAAAAAGCAATGGTTTGTGTTTGCTTATTTGCCACGAATAGTATCTGGTCTTGTATATATCTTCGCGACTAATTATTGGATGATTATAACAGGAAGGATATTAAATGGAATATCTGATATTTTATTTTTAAATAGCGTCGCGCCATATTCAGCTGAAATCGCAAACGTAAGTACTTATAATTTATTGGAGATTTTTTTTTCGCAGATTTTTATAATTATTATTGAACAATGGTATTCAAGGTGTTACAGGGGGCTAACCCAAAGTACATACGAATCGGATGATACGCTTTAATGTCGTCGTATATTAGACATTCCCAACCTTTTGTTACACTTCTACAATTTGTGAAAACTTAACTATATTTTTTGTCATCGTACACCTTCGTAACATCTTCCGCAAACGGGTTACCCAAAGTATTTTTCAATTGACGATATCGCCGATGGAATCGACATAAATGTATGAAACTGACATTGACATACGATGAGACATGTGCTTGTCACGTGTGAGATATCGAACGTCGTTTTCAGTTCCATACATTTATGACGTTTGCTATAGAATCGCTTCAAAGATATGTGTATTCAAAATACGCGCTAGTCGTAGAGTTGCGGAAAATGGAGCCCATCATGGGTCGAAACTCTTACCTTAGAATCGCTTCGTAGCGAATGTACTTTGAGTAATCTCCCTGGTCGTCGTGTCGTATCCGATGACCCATTTAATTAGTATTTTCGCTTATTTGTAAATCTTAATATATATAAATCTCGTGTCACAATGTTTGTCCTCAATGGACTCCTAAACCACTTAACAGATTACAATAAAATTCGCACACCATGTGCAGTTCGATCCAACTTGAGAGATAGAATAGTTTAAATCTCAGATTATAGTCGCAACTAGCGACCCGCCCCGGCTTCGCACGGGTGCAAAACTGATACTAAATACATTACAGAAAAACTGTGAACATTGTATATAACAGCCATACTAACAATAATTGAACCCGTGCGAAGCCGGGGCGGGTCACTAGTTACACTATAGTGTCGATATCAGCCCGTATCAAATAGAAATTAATTTATATTTTCAGAAAGAAATAAGAGGTTCTTTGGGAACTATATCACAAGTACTATCATCTTTGGGCATGTTGATCTCGCTGAGCGTGGGGCCTTATGTGTCTTATTTTGTATTGAATGTAACATATACAAGTATCGTGGTATTAACATTTATAGCGATATTATTTCTACCTGAAAGTCCACATTTTTTGTATTCAAAAGGTAAGTTATTGAAATAACTGACTGGTGGGAGATTGTTGGTTAAATTAGTATGTAGTAGTAATACTGATTCGCTGAAATAGCGAAACAACCGCTGCCCATAGACATCTGCAATTGCAGATGCGTTGCCTACCCTTAGTTGAAGTCTTTATATTTATTTTTCAGGTCGAAATACAGAAGCATTTAATGTGTTAAAATATTTCCGTGATTCAGAGACATTGGCGCTAACAGAGATGAACGAATATGGAAAAGAAAAGAACATAGAAACTAATAGAGAGGCTTTATTAAAAAATAAATTATTTATGAAAGGGACCATTTTAGGTGTTATTCTCGGTTTAGGAACACAATTAATGGGTTATAATACTGTGTCATATTATTTACAAACGGTGTTAGAATCTACGAAGACTAGTGTACAACCAGCCTTAGCTTCAGTGATAGTGGGAGTACTGCAATTAATAGGGAGTTTGTTTTCCAGCTTGGTGATTGATAGATTTGGAAGGAAGCCTATTTTGGTGTTCACGTCGATTGGAATGGCTATAGGAATGGTGAGTTAAAATAAACTATTAAATGATTAATTTACTCCAGTATGCGAGATTAACAATTTTCCTTTACATTTTGATATCGATACTCGACGATAGATGGCGATTAAAGCCTTGTACGTACCAGGATAGTATTTAGTCGAGTAACAAGTATCCGTACAAAGGATTTCCTAATCTACTCTACTAAAATGTTGCTGTTAATATTATTAATTCCTACAAGGCTTTAATGATAATTTTTGATTATAATGTACGAATATAAACAAAATAGTTTTTTTTCAGATGGGTCTTGGTGTATTTTTCAAAGTAATGGATGGAAATAAAAATTCTATATTTGGAATAATTAATTATATGCCGTTGATTTCATTGGGTATTGTTGTGTTATGTTTTAATTCAGGTAATCATTATTAAATAATTCAAACTGAAATATTATAAGCTTAAAGGCCTGATAAATTTGACAAGGGAGGGGACGCATTGAATTATCCCTTTGCTGTGCATCTCCTCCTCCGTAGATTAAAGATAGGCAACGCATTTGCATATGTCTATAGGCAGCGGTCGCTTCGCTATTTCGGCGAATCAGGGTGGCCGCTTGCTCGTTTGCAACTATAAAATATAAAAAAAACATTAATCATTTCTTTTTAATTTCAGGGATAGGTTCAGTCTATTTACTTTTATTCTCCGAACTTCTAGATACTTCTGTAAGGATGATAGGAATTTGTATCTGCATGTTCTTCTCTACACTTACTATGTTCCTATTGGCCAGATACTTCGAGGGTCTAATAGCACTGGTTGGTTCAGCAACCACTTTCTGGATATACAGTGGAAATTGTCTATTATTTTCTATGTTTGTCTTATTATGTATACCAGAGACAAAGAATAAGACGTTCAGTGAAATACAAGAAGCATTAAATAGTGGTACATTTGTTCAAGAATAATTCTTTTATTAAAGAGTTCGTAATCTAAATTTATTTTAATTTCAAACCTTCCACCGACGACCATATTGCATAGGGCTAATTTATTTATTGTTATGTTTAAAAAAATCGGTAAGTTTTGATTTGGTAAAGTTTTCATGTTCCGAATAGCAAAGTACATGTGTTGTACTCAACTGTTGTACAATTCACTCATACTGTTTTATCAGGCGCTTACGTTTAAAATCTTTTCTCTATCTGTTTAGAGTAATCGAACTTGTCCATTTTTTATCTATGAAAGAATATTTAAAAAGAAAAAACCCAAACCGACGTTCCCGTCAAAATTGTCAACCACTGTCTAAATGACGAAATCTAAATGACAAAATTACTTAGAAATTATTCAAACATCAGCTAAATGGGGCAAAATTATTTCCAATGAGAGAACTTAATAAAAATATTCAAGTACATTTATTTATCAAAGAACAATGAATCATTTAAAATGTTTGTCGATCAATCTATCATTCACAAGAGGTTTATCTGATTGTGCGCCGTTAGTATGCTAAATTATTTGTTACTAGCTGTTGTACGCGACTTCGTCCGCGTTAATAAAATAATATAGCCTGTTATTCGGGGATAATGTAGCTTTCTAATGGTGAAAGAATTTTTGAAATTGGCCCAGTTGTTCTTGAGTTATTTCAATACATACAAAAAATCAATGTTTCTCTCTTTATAATATTATAGTATAGATTGGTAAAATGAGTTTTCACCTACAAACAGGTATTAATCAACTCAACCCACTCGATATATTTAAAAATCATATATAACGAGACATATAACAGGTTCTTAGAGAAACAAGGGTATCACCTCAACGAAATTCAGTGCCCGATATCGTGGAAGTCCATGTGTCGATAAACTTGTGTTTTCTGCATGTTCTCTTACCCTGCAGCTACATTAGACCGATGTCACACAAAAAACGGCCTTATGCCGAAGGAAAAACCGTTTATACCGCGAACTCGGTCTAATGAAGCCACAGAATAATAAAAAAATGTTTTCGTACTAGTATTCGACATTACACACGCACCTATTTTTGACCAAACTAACGAAGAGGTTAATGTTTTTCTTATGATTCAGTATCTTAAGCGTAAATACTTAAGCGCTTTTGAAAAAAGCAATTGATTCTTATTCATTTATTCATATTTCTTAACACAAGAAACACCCGGCGCGTCTATCCAATACTGTTTGTTCTAGATGCCATCCAATGCATTTGATATGCTTCAAGCAATGGACTCCGGAAATGGTTCAGAGTATTATAACGAGCGCAATTCATTTGAAGTCTTCTATTTGGGACACACATTGTAAAACCATCGTACGTACATTTCTTATAACTTATTGTACCCTGGTACAAATATAATTAGACGAAGACAAATACTGCTAAGGGTTTGTATAAAAAAGACAAAATAATAACTCCGTGTCTCAAATTTAGTTAGTTATTTTTATAACTAGATCTTATCCAATTTATTGTATTACTAGCTGTTGTGTGCGACTTTGTCCGCGTGGAATTAAATAATATAGCCTATATTACTCGGGGACAATGTAGCTTTCTAATGGTAAACGAATTTTTGAAATCGGTCCAGTAGTTCTTGAGTTATTTCAATACATACAAAAATACAAAAGTTTATCTGTTTATAATATTAGTATAGATATGTATTTTAAATCAATTTAAAATGTACGTAATTCATTGTACGCACAGAACACATTACAAAATGTCAAAGTGATGTTACTACAAGAAGTGAATGAGCCGACCCTTAATTTGGCTGTATCCAAAGCCGCGACACTTTTGGGAGCTTCTGATATCTCTATAAACGATAATTTGACATGGGATTACGATTATCTTGGAAGGTAGTAAAACTTTTATTAAAATAGCAGAAAAATATAACAAATAATGAAGAAAAACAATATTCAAAGGCTTTTTATTGCCGAGTTACTCTCTAATAAACTAACATATAACTTTATTTTTTCCTTTTGAATACAAAGAGATGAGACGAAATAAATACAGTGTATTAACCACAGATAATATAAAACGTTCTAAATGACCTACAGAGTGTTCTCTATGATGTGTGACATAATATTTGTGTCGACATCGACACATGGATGCGTGGCGCGCTTTGCGGAACAGTCGTCGGTCCCAGTAATGTGCGTCAAGTCACGCGCGCATGCCAGCCTGCAAGCACTGGCGACAGTCATGGCTATCATAGTAAGCAATGACAGCATTCTTTTTTTAAATGGGTAACTATTTATAACGAGTACAAAAAAAAAGTTTGAGCGCCTATGAAAAGATAATAGTTTAGACATTAGGTATTGCTATTAGGTACTGACAGGTGCTTTGAAAAAAATCAATGAAGTTTTCTACTTTTGAGATCGAATTTCTTTTATATTTGCAGGAAGAATTTGGCACAATGAATCACGTTAACGTTGCGTATATTGGCAGGCCTCATCCCGTCCTTAACTCTTATCTTCTGCTGTGTCCGATGCTGGGAGCCAACTTTAGATTTAAATGTTGCTGCGATGTACGTACTCTATATTGACACAAAATCTAACATGACAGTGTTTATAAAAGAGCAACAAAATTATGCATATTGCTTATTACAATATTGCTATTTAAATTATGACAGGCGTTTCTAAGTTTAAATATGTTTATTGGATTTTTTTTTACAAAATTACACTAAGGTCCAAATTAAATTTACTATTGGCTCTTATTTTTTAACGATTCATTCTCAACCACTCTTATGATGTAGATAATTAAACAATTATTGTTTTTTTTTCCTTATACAGAAATGTCCTGTCAGTCCACTCCTGTACAAAGCTAGCGAGGATATGACAGAAAAGAGTCATACAGTGACCAAGCAATTTCAACATATAGATGATGTGCTACTCCAAGCTTGTGCGGTCATCGCCGGTCCTGCGGCTAACAAAGAAGAGAAAATAAAAGAATTCAAATTCGGTGTTGAGGTTAGAAATTATATATTCGAATGTTCAGATGTATGGATGGTTTGTGATAAGGTACATCCAAAACAACTGCTTGCATCTTGATGAAATTTAGCAGGGATGTAGAACATTATTTGGGTGAAAACATAAGATTTTTAAAGTCGCGTAAAGTTGCGGGTAAAAGCGAGTATGTGTTACTACTACGTTACTAACAGAAGTATGCTTATTCAAACATCTGTTAGTAACACATACTCGCTTTTGCCTGGGAATTGTTTGTATGGTTTGAGTTGTGATACGATATGTAAGCAAAAAATGTGAAAACAAGAAACAAAATAGATTAAATTTCTAGACTTTAAAACTACTCAAACCTTAGACTTTCTCAAAAGCTTCATCAAAATTGATTCAATGTTGTCGAAACGGATAATCAAACATTTCTATACCATTTCTAAAATTTTCATCTTTCTCAGGACATACGAAGATGCAATAATATAGGCAAATGGATATTCTTCCATACATTCCCAAGAGGTGCAGAGATTGATGATCAATTATTCATGCATATGAACTCAAGGACATTTAATGCATTTAACAATATGCAGTACATCGCTGCAGCGTTGATGGCTAAAGCTGTACAAGGACATATGTTTTGAATAAATGAGTTTATATTTAATATGTTCTGTTATTTACCAAAATTATTCACAAACCAAGTCTATATTATAAAGAAAGAAACTTTGTATATTTGTATGTATTGAAATAACTAGAAAACTAACTGGACCGATTTCGAACATTTTTTTTCTGAGTAACATAGGCTATATTATTATTTAATTCTACGCGGACGAAGTCGCGCACAACAGTTAGTACTATTATAAAGAGAGAAACTTTGTATATTTGTATGTATTGAAATAACTAGAAAACTACTGGACTGATTTCGAAAATTTTGTCATTATATCTACATTATCCCCGAGTAATATAGGCTATGTTTTTTAATTCTGCTCGGAGAAAGTAACAACTGCTAGGTGGATATAACTTGCTACATGTCACACTGAATTAGGGATATAAAAGCAAATATCTAATTTATTTTTTAAACGAACCTTAATCGTAGCTTATTATAGTTACCCACTACAATTTGATATACAATCAAACCTAGATAATCAAGAAATCTCTATAAGTAAAAGAGATACATCAGTCCTTTGGAATCTTGCTTAGCCAAGTTCGACTGTACATAAAGAAAAAATGGACTGAATCATATTTGCTTTTGTACCCTTGTCTTAATAAATCTCTTACAAAATCTACTTTAAGGGACACAATGACTCTGAGTTTAGTTAAAAATATAAAAGTATGGCAAATAGTGTAGTGCTGTAAAAAGTAATATTTTCATGCTAATCTATTACTTACTATTCTGTTGTGCACGACTTCATCCACATGGAATTAAATAATATAGCTTATGTTACTCGGGAATAATGTAGCTTTCTAATGGTGAAAGAAGTTTTGAAATCAGCCCAGTAGCTCTTGAGTTATTTCAATACAAACAAAAATACAACGTTTATCTCTATATAATATTAGTATAGATTGTTTTAACACTATGATAATAAAAGTCAAAATAATGTTTATGCTATATTTTATGAAAGCATTGACCTATTGTGTCATAATTTAATTAAAAATATTTTCGGTCCATTTCACACTTATTGTTTTCTGCACTAATTCTATACTTTAACACTTTTTAATTAAAAACTAAATAAACTTATCTCTAATCTCGTTGGTTTATATATTTTCCTCTCATAAACTTTGGTAATGGAACAACACCAGGGCATGGAACTTGTCCATAGGTTTCACAGATGCAAGCTCTTTCACAACCCACACCGAAATTAGCAGGATTATCCTTCTTCTCAGCAGCTGTAGCCTCCGCTTCCAAAACCTCCTTCGACTTACCTACTGTATTCAATAAATGGTCCAAAATGTCCTCTTTCGATTTATTATCGACATCCACCAAAATACGTCTCCCATCGTCAAAATAACACTTAATAAACGGCGAAGGTGTTAAATTCTTCATAGTAAGTACTTGTACGTCTGGGTTTTTGTATTGGATCTGTGGTAAATACCAAAATACGAAGTCTTTTGCACCATTATTGTTTTGGCCGTAAATATTGTAGGCGACCGAAAATATTCTTATTTTATCCTTGAATACAAGTTTTCCGGCGTTTAAATAGTTTAAAGTACGGCGAATAGGTGCTTTTCCTTTCATGAACGGCATATTTAAAGAATTTTGGTACTATTTTATTTCACTTGATAACCTAAAAACGTTTTTAAAATTGACAACTGACATCTGACATGACATCTGTCAACCCACTGAAAATATAAAATTTAAGTCATTCAGCCACCTGTGTATTTTGAAATATTTTTTTAAGTTCATATAACGTAAAGAAGTTTTTATTATAATGTTCTCAAACCAGTCAGTATTCTTTCTTTCAAGACATCTGTCATTGATATCGTGTCATGTCAATTTAATATAGTGCCGTAAAAAATGATTTCTTAAAATTCTAGTGTACTGAAATATTTCTTTCAGAATTAATTAAAATCGGCTACCATTACCTTACTATAAATATTTTCACAAAATGAAGTAGTACGTACAAAGGACTTGGCCCAAAATGAATTTTTTTCGAGACATTTTCACACCGGAAGAAAAGTATAATGAATAAATGTTCAAAAGTCAAAAACCCTTGCAAATTATGCTTCCGGAGTGTAACGACCAAAACAGGGGTCCAGTGTAAGGGTGTTTGTAAAAAATGGGCCCATTACAAGTGTTTAAACTATACACCTGGGAAAATTCAAGATATCAAAGCCGGTTTAATAAGAATCACATGCCCTTGCCCCGATTGTAACTCATCAGAACCTAAAGAAATAGTATTAGATTCGCCATACGCTTGTACAAACTTTCAATGCCCGGCCAACAGTCTGCCGATATGTGAGTCAACAGAATGCCCTAGTATGTACCATTTGACGAACCAGACTATTATGCCTAAACCATCTACGTCGAGTATAACAGCTAACATGAGATCTAGATGTTCCGTGAAGAGATTCGATCGTTCATCTACACCGCCAGTACTGATGAACTGGCCACCTGAATCATCGTCATTTCCGAACTCTTTAAGTACAAGCTGCAGAAAGAAGTGCGATTCTGGTACACACAAGTCTTACTTCCCGAATCCGAGATGTCAACAATCGAATTGCTCTCACTCGCATTGTTCGAAAGTGAGACACAAGATGTGTTCGCCGATACGATCTCTTTCTTGTTCATTTGTCGGCGAATCTGTATGTAATGGTTAGTATAAATTAAGTATGTTGCTTACATTGGAATTGACAAGAGGACCCTTCAGCTCCAAGTGCTAACTCGTACGCTGGCTTAGTATACTAAGGATCACTCCTTTGTCGCTGTATCGCAAACCGACTACAGAGGAGTGGTCATTATTTATTGATATTTTTATGTTCAACTTTTAATTTTTCAGATTCCGGCTCGACTTGGATACAAAAAGATACGAAAAGAAGTATAGGTAATGAGTTAATATATTTTGAATTTATAACAAATATTCCGTTGACTATGAAGCTATTTTAGGCGCCCTTGAGGAAGGACCAAAGACAATATTTGGCTGATTTGCGGGCCGATCGTTTTAATTTAAATCAGTGTCACAAATGTCATTTTCGCGCCAAATATATTGTAAATTCATAATCTATGCCCAAGCCCATCTTTTGGCTATTGTTTTGAATGTTACTATAGTAGCTCTCTATTTCAGCTCGTGATGCAGAAACTTCTCCTAAATACATCTCATCGTCCGACTCTCAGCTGTCAAAAGCGCGGGACACGCAGAAGTCTCTGTACTGCACTATGGAACAGATGTGCACGACAGTCGGCCAGCTATCAGGCCAGCTCAAGGAACTAATGTGTAGGATGATGGAAGCCTTCGAAAAGACAACAGTTCATAGTAAATATGATACCGCGATTTGACTGTTAAATATGTATGTAATAAAATAGGAAGAATTAAATATTTTCAACGCTTCTGTATATAATTTGATAAATAAAAATTATGAAATTAAATTTAATGTTTTTTTTAGTTATTTAGTGTTTGGGCTGTTTCTTGAAAGATGAAAAGTGGGATTGAGATTGGTTCGATGATTATGACTAAGGGAGGTTTATAGGTATCAAGTTTTGGCAAAGCTTACGATTGTTCCTGCTTTGCTAAAATCTTTTTTTAAACAATCCTCGAAATTTTAATAATATTTAATTATATTCGTCAACTATCACGCATTATCACACTATCAATTCAATTCACAGACAATTCATTTTGCATTTAGATCTTATTCTGAGATGCCGTAGAAACTTCAAAAAGAAGAAAATGAAATGATCATGACAACGTCTAAATCTGCTGTCAACTCTTGTTACATTTTTTAAAAATACGATGCCGACCTAAAATAATGAATTTACGAAACACAGAAAAAAATAGCCAACCATGTTCATTTACATAAAACGTTACTGAACATTTAAAAAAAAATGTCCAAGTGCAGTAAGGTCAAAAATCCTTGCAAAATTTGTTTGGGCCCTGTCACTTTGAAAAACGGACTGCAATGTAAAGGTGCTTGTAAAACTTGGATGCATTTCGAGTGTTTGAACTACACACCAGGTAAAATTAAAGATATAAAAACAGGTATTATTAAAGTCACGTGCCCCTGTCCGGACTGCAAGACGAGTGAACCAAAGGAATACCGTACTGATACACCCTTCAGTTGTACCAATATAAAGTGTCCGGCGAACCGTCCGGCAAAATGTGATAACAAAGAATGTCCGTCGAACAAGTCACCTGACAAAATCAACCAAACATCTACTAATCTAATACCAGCATGCCCGTTGACTAAATGCGGTATAGACTGCAAGAGAAATAGTTTTCCTCAATTACCGAGTGCGCCGGCACCACCTATAGGCAAGCCATGTGCACCCAGGTCATCTTCAGTAAGTATCAATCCGTCACCCAGTACGGACGACCCTTCAGGCGATGCATTCAAAAATCCACGTGCAGATCTGTCTTCTTTGGGAACTCTACAGCAAATGTGCAGAACGGTCGGTCAGCTGGCGAATCAGATTAATCATTTGATGAACAAAATGAAGCAGGTGGTAAGCGAGCCCGACGGAGGAGGTGGTGGTTCTTGCATGAAGAAAGAAAAGAACAAGCCGTGCCTCCCGCCGCCGGCTGCTCCCGCCGCCGCTGCCGAGAAGAAGCCGAATTGCCCGAAACCCTGTCACTGCCCTGGTAACCCTAATCGAAAAAAATGATTAATGTAATAGTAATTTGTAATGTCAAACTAAGAACGAACCAACATGATTACATCTCTGTTATTTCTGTTCCTCAAACTGAATGCAGTAAATAGTTGTTCGAAACCTACCGTTTTACTTCCTTTGTCAAGCACAATATTTAATTATAAACTTATCTTAAACTTTAAGACTTTTGAAAGTTGTACTTTAAATATTAAATATGTAATATAATCCATAATCAATTGTGTTTATATAGATATGTTCTGATTATAGGGAGATTTAAACAGAGCCAGTTTCCACAAACAATAAATACCTAGAAAGGATCTCTACATTTTGGATCCAATTGTTTTCGATTTATTATTTTACGAAGGCAATATAGGTAGTTAAAGTACATACAAATATTAACTTTACCATTTTAACACCCGATCTTTTTACACAAAAACAAAAGTGGAGTTTCTTTCAATAGTTTTGTCTCATTGTCAAGGGATTTAGGTTGGAGGTAAAATTTTTGAATAGATAGAAATAAAAGGCTTTGTTAACAATTCTTAAAATTCAATGAAATTAGGATATGAAGTTGAAGTAATGGACTGTGTTAACAAAATATTTTGTTCAGTTGTTTCTAGGATTTATTTCGAAATTATTGTCTAGTACTGCGTGACTGTGTGTCAGTTTGCACATTTAAAATAGTATTATTATATTAACTATATTAAAAGTCTACAATGTTATGGTGTGTGGCACTCGGTAAGAAATTTTAATATTTTTGAACCTATTAACCACAGTTTCTGATTTAAAGAAATTACCGTTGAGTTTCAATTCAAAACAGAATAAAATTCACCATATTTAAAACTAAATTTTTAACTAAATATTAAGAATAATGAAGGAAGAGGAATTATTATTTTGCTGTGCGTCTCCTCCTCCGTGGATTAAGAGTAGGCAACGCATCTGCAATTGCAGATGTCTATGGTCAGCGGTCGCTTTACTATTTCATCGAATCATGGTGGCCGCTTGCTAAATTGCCACTTTTTAATATAAAAATATATAACTAAAAACATATTCTTGCATAAAAAAGCTACATTTATTTTATTTTACAATATTACTTCACTATCTCACAAAATAATAGAGCAAGTAAAATATAATATAAAATATAATATAAAATAACTTCGGCGTTGGTACTCATATATAAAGATTTCGTCCACGTGCATATATTTCTCTTTAGTAGTAATTGAACTATTACCAAGGTGTCCGTATTTTAACCCTCTAATTGTCAAGTCAACCGCGAAATTTGACAGCCGTTCCCTTGAATATGTATAGAAGGCTAATTCTGGACGATCGTAGCGATATGAAAATGATAAATATAGTTGAATAACTAGAAAACCTTTCGGTATATTTATAAAGAAACTAGCTATTGTTATAGCGACCACGTGGAATTTAAAAATATAGTCTATGTTACTCGAGAATAATGCAGCTTTCTTGAAAGAATTTTTGAAAGAAACCGGCCCAGTAGTTCCTGAGTTATTTCAATAAATACAAAATACAAAGTTTCTCTCTATATAATAGTAGTAGATATAGAAAGAGAACGTATATGTTTCTAGGAGTGTGAGAATGCATTAAAGTTTTTTTAACTATCTCGAGAAGCATGCCAGAATTGTGTCAAATAGACAATTATTTTGTCATTTTGTTCGGCTTTTATATTATTTTGGTGACATATTTATGAATTTCCACCACCAAAGTCACATTAAAACATATTGTGATCTCCGTCATTCTCTGAATAAATAGACAAAGTATTTCGTGAGTAGACTAACGGTTTAATTGTGTCCAAGGGGGTTACCCAATGTATCCTTCGAACGGCGATATCGCTGATGGAATCGACGAAAATGTAATGTGCTAGTCACGTGTGAAATATCGAACGTTATTGTCAGTTCCATACATTTTTGATGTTCACTATCGAATCGCTTTGTAGCGCATGTACTTAGGTAGCACCACAGCCTTACGGCCTTAATAAATAAACTACAAATATTCGATTAAATCAGAATAAGGATCCACCAGCTGTTTCGTATTGTACAATTCTAATTGGCAATCAAACTAATATTCAAGTTTTCTACCATAGTCTCTACCTGTGACCTTAAGAAGTTAATTTCAGCCCCAAAGGGACCACATTCTGTTTGTTTTCAATGACAAGCAAATGAAGGTGTGATTAATGAGACAAATTGCAGTATTCATAGTCATTTGATGATTAGTTATAAATTCTAAGCGTTGTACGCACCAGGATAGTATTTAAGTCGATTACCAAGCAATTTAATAAGTAATCGTGTCCGAACAGCAACATTTAGTAAGTAGATGAGTAAATCCATTGTTTGGATATTTTTTACTTGCTACTCGACTAAAATAGGCTTTACTGAAGTTTTCTCGTACTAAAGTCTTCTTAGAGGATAGTATTTATGTCGAGTAGCACTTGCTATTTGTTCACATACGTTTAGTCACGAAATTACTTAATTTAGTAAGTAAACGTGTCCGATAAGTCCGTGTCCGTAAGATTGACGGATAAAATTACAATAAATAAATATAAATCTATTATAATGAAAACCTGTCGATGACCGAACGATAGATAATTTCACTCCCTAGCCAAATTCAATTCATCTGCCCATAATTTCCTTATAAGAAAAAGATGGGAAGGGAATATAGATTCAGACGTAACACGGACTTGGTTCCATTTCACGCTTGTCTTCTGTGTGGTCGTGGTATCTTATAGGGCGAGCTAATTCGAGCGTATGTTATTGCGAGCTCCGCCACTGTTAAGCCTTGTACACACCAGGATAGTATTTCAGTCGAGTAGCAAATAGCACGTATCCGAACAAAGGATTTACTAATCTATTCTACTAAAATAATGCTGTTCGGACACGTTTAGTTACTAAATGACTACCCTAGTGCTTAGATTTAGGCTTTAACTAGTCCGAACAGTATTAAATCCTTTCTTCGGATAAATGCTACTTGCTACTGGACTAAAATACTATTCTGATGCGAACAAGGCTTTGAATATATATTTGTGCTAAGCCAACAGGTTTTACACAAAAAATAAATTAAAAAACGTAGTAGGCAAGTTGCCTATGTATTCTTCCAAATGATGTTCCATCCCTCCATCCATCCAACGTTACTTTCGGCTTTAGTAATATTTATCACTAGCTGTTGTACGCGACTTCGTTCCTATGTTATCCTATGTTACTTAGCTTTCTAACGGTGAAAGAATTTTTGAAATCGGCCCAGTAGTTCTTGAGTTATTTCAATACAAACAAAAATACAAAAATACAAAGTTTCTCTCTTTATAATATTAGTATAGATTTGTTTATAAAGAGAAATGCCTTTGAAATAACATTTCAAATTTTCCTTGAACTTGCACCACTTGCGTTATCGAATAGATGTAATCTACGATTGATCAATTTTAATCAATTATTACAATTAACAATAAGGCCCTTCGTATACCAGGTTACGTGAGTCATCGATATCAGTCCCTAAGCGACTTAAACAATAAAACCTCATAGATGTTACACAGGTACGTGCCGCTGGATATACCGTTTACCATAGATTAAGAAAGATCCAGATATGTCATAGATAAATCATACTGACAGCGAGTGAGACACATTTATATCAAATACGCGTAACATGACAAAGACAGTGGGATAAATCTTTGGTGCCGTTGTATACGATTTTATGTAAAGTAAAAGTATGCATCATATGGGATTTCGGCGCACCAAGCGTATGCGTCCCAGGCAAAGACCAAAAGACATGATAATATTGGATTAAAGCTGTAGTGTGTTGTACACACAACTACCGTTGAGCCTTGTTCGCACCAGGATAGTATTTTAGTCGAGTAGCAAGTAGCATTTATCCGAACAAAGGATTTACTACAGTTCGGACTCGTTTAAGCATAAACCCACTAGGATAGTAATTTAGTAACTAAACATGTCCGAACTGCAACATTTTAGTAGAGTAGATTAGTAAATCCTTTTTTCGGAGACGTGCTACTTGCTACACGACTAAAATACTATCCTGGTGCGTACATGGCTTAAACGTTGTTAATATTTCTTTACCTTCTTACGCCGCTTGAGACTAAAATCGCGCAGATCTGCATAACTTCGTGTGCGAAGAGTCTAAGAAAAGGTAAATTGACAAAGATCAATACTTTCGATAAGTGTTTTAGATTTATTAGATCATGTTTGTTCTTCATTAAAGTTGTATCTTTTAATTAATGAAATTAATATTCAATTAATAATTGTTATAATAAATGGAACGTCCCCAGTACGAATACGATAGGATAGAAAAGTTACCAGCAATGGATACTTCGATTAAGTTTCAGTTGTTAATTGTGGCTTGCAGTAAGTTTATTTATTTCTTTAGAATTATTTAAAACAGTGACGTAACAAATAGCAACAGATACCATCCCATATTTAAAATTAGGTGTCCCGTCTCCAGCGGCTCTAGACGACTCCGTCTTTGCGGAACTCTAAAAAGATAGCCTATGTGTGATAGTCCAAACTATGTTCTACATCTGTGCAAAATTTCATCAATATCCATTTAGCCGTTCTGGACATATCTTCAAACAAACACTCATCCTAACTTTCACATTTCCACTAAATAGTATAAAACAAAGTCGCTTTCTCTGTCCCTATATCCCTATGTATGCTTCAATCTTTGTAACTACGCAACGGATTTTGATGCGGTTTTTTTAATAGATAGTGATTGAACAGAAAGGTTTATATGTATAACTAGCGACCTGCCCTGGCTTCGCACGGTTGTAATTATTATTGGTATGATATTATACAACGTTCACAGTTTTTCTGTCGTGTATTTAGTATCAGTATTGCATCCATGCGAAGCCGGGGCGGGTCGCTAGTATTGAATATTGAAATATATTTTACTGTTTGTTTGTTTTCAGTTAACATAGGTCAGATAATTGTTGGGTATAGCGTGGGATGGTCAGCTCCGATAATTCCTAAGTTACAGGCCAACTCTACGTCCCCTTTGCCTGAACCTATAACAGATCTTCAAGCTTCATGGATAGGTTCCCTACTTTATATAGGAGCCATGATTGGTAAGTACAATGCGGATGGTCCCGAGTACGAATCCAACCATATAACAATGTGTTTTTCGATTTCCATATGTACGAGTACTTACATATTTACCCGACGCTCTTACGGTTAGGGAAAACATAGTGATGTCTACCGACATATCGGTTCGTACATCGGACACTTCATATCGGTGAAGAAATTCAAAGATATGTGTGAATCGCACAAAATACTCGCTTTCCATGGAGTTGGGGACAATCGAGCCCATCATGGGTCAAACTACTACTACTACTACTCCGCTGGCGCAGCGACCCAAAATGGGTCTTGGCCTCCGACACGAGAGAACGCCAGCGTCGCCTATCTTGCGCTATCTCCTGCCAAGCAACTGCCTTTAGCTCGTGCAGGTCCAGCTCTAAGGCGTCGAACTACATACATACAATTACAATGTTAATAAATTTAGTTTAAGAACTAAGTAAAATGGAGAACGTTTACGTAAAAAAATACTAGACAATTTTTAGTCATCATGATCGTCGAGAAGTGCATCTAATATTTCAAAGTGTCAATTAAGCGTCTAGCAATTTTTCTGGTGTAAAATTTCAACGTGCATTTTCTTACTAAACGTTTTTACATTATTAAGATATTCTTGAATAATTCCAACAGCGATAAAATAGATTGAGAGATTCGATTAAATAGTTTTCATAAGAAACTTAATCTTATATAATATAAAAAATCATTTCTTTCATCCAAACCGTGCACTATAATATTAAAATTAATATGATAGTTGATAATAAAGTAATGACTAAGCTTGGCATCTGATATTATAGATAAATCTCCTATCGATATACGGTCAAACCTGGGTAAATGAGACCTGGAAAGCGATAAACTACATTCAAAAGAGAGCAATTTGAATAATCTAATTTCAGGTCCATATGTTACTGGTATATTATCCAATCTGATTGGTAGAAAACCCTGTTTGCTGATTGGCGGATGTATAAATGTACTGTCGTATATATTAGTCATCACCACGAAGAGTGTGGTGATGGTGATGACGTTAAGGGTGATGAGCGGTCTTGGAATGGGAATCACTACTGTTTGCAATCTTGTGTATGTTGGTGAAATTGCGTAAGTATTTTTTAACACTAAGGAAATGCCCCTTCGAGGTTTTTGCTATACAAATATTATAAAGAGAAAAACTTTGTATTTTTGTATGTATTGAAATAACTCAAGAACTACTGGGCCGATTTCAAAAATTCTTTCACCATTAGAAAGCTACATTATCCCCGAGTAAAACAGGCTATATTATTTAATTCCACGTGGAAAATACGCGAGCAACAGCTAGTGTTTGTATATTATAACTAGTGACTTTGAATGGTCTCTTAAGATTACTACATTGTATTTAAAGTGTTTCTTGAACTTGATTTTATTATCTTATCTGTTAGAATGTTCCGTCCGTTGTTGCAACTAAATTGTATAATTTTAAGTACTTAGTGCTAAGAAGTTTTTCTCTTATAAAACCTTAGATAAGTTATTAGAACTCATAACAATCAAAGATAAAAAATGTTTATACATTGTATATTTGCTTTTCGCGACTTCGTCCGCCTGAATATAACAAACTAGCTTTTGCTCGCGACTTCGTCCGCGCGGAATTAAAAAATATAGCCTATGTTACTCGGGGATAATGTAGTTTTCTGATGGTGAAAGAATTTTCGAAATCGGCCCAGTAGTTCTTGAGTTATTTCAATACATACAAAAATAAAAAGTTTCTCTCTTTGTAATATTAGTATAGATATAGATATAGCCTACGTTACTCGGGGATTATGTAGCTTTGTAATGGTGACAGACATTTTGAAATCGACCCAGTACTTGGGTTATTTCAATCCATACAAAATACAAATCTGTTTTCTTTATAATAATAGTATAGATGAATAGATAATGTCTATTAAATTGCACAGTAATTGAACCATTGAATTTACTTTTAGGTCGACTAATATAAGAGGGATATTACTGACTTCTACTGGTATAGTAGGCATAACAGGTACACTCATTGTATACGCGGTAGTACCTTACGTGTCATACGTAACAACCGGGTACATAGGACTAGCAGTGAGCATAGCACATGTTGTTGGGCTGTTCTTTGTACCCGAATCACCAGTATATTATGCTATGAAAGGTTAGGTTTGATTTTAATTAGGAATAGCTGGTCGAGACTTCATCCGTGTGGAATTAAATAATAGCCTATGTTACTCGGGGATAATGTAGCTTTCTAATGGTGAAAGAATTTTTAAAATCGTCCCAGTAGTTCTTGAGTTATTTCAATATATACAAAAATATAAAGTATAGATCAGCAGTATAATCATATTTTTAACTGAAACTCTTAGATAATGTTTTTAAACCTAAATGAAATATAGGGATAATCCTAGCGAGGCTTATTTGTTATCCAGTCTAACCTGGATAAAGCCTTGTTCGCACCAGGATAGTATTTTAGTCGAGCAGCAAGTAACAAGTATCCGAACAAAGGATTTACTAATCGACTCTACTAAAATGTTTCGGTTCGGACACGTTTAGTTACTAAACTACTTGCTACTCGACTACAATACTATCCTGGTGCGAACAAGACTTAAGCGAGAGTTCAAGGGACCGGGACCAATATTTGTCTCGCTCAATATTTTCTCTAGTCCGAGTTTCTCGCATATGGAAGAAGCTCGTCGGAACCAGAGAATGACTCTCGCTTATAGAGGTTTCTCGCTTATCGAGGTCTCAATTATCCAGGTTTGACTGTATAACGGTTGTTATGCATAAAGAGCCATTTATAATTTCTATAAAGTACGACTTTGATACCAATAGCTACAACAAAACTTGGATTATAGGCAACATCTTATTTTAGAAGCACGAGGTTTAAATTTTATTCTCTGTTCAGGTCAAGAAATAGAAGCATCAAAAACACTCAACTTATTAGGAAGGTCTGGTGATAAAGATAAAGTGATAGAGACATTTTCACAGAAGAAAGTTGAATCATCCAGTAAATTAAGGGACTGGATTGAAATTTTCACTATCAAATCGAATCGAATGTCTTTCTTTTTGACATTTACTTTGGGAGCACTGCAACAAACTAGTGGTGTAGCTGTTGTTTTGTTTTTTGCGACTACAATCTTCCAATTGGCCGGTTCGACTATACGACCTGATTTAGCGACTATAATAATTGGTGTGACCAGATTGGTGTCAGGTCTTATCGCTCCAATGTTTATAGAAAGATCTGGAAGGAAGATTCTCTTATTGGTGTCTATGATTGCTTGTGCTGTTAGTTTAGTAAGTGTTAATTTTTGTTTCTTTATTTATTTCTTGATTAACTAGATGCCGTCTGTGACTCCGTCTGCGCAGGACAAAGTACTAAGTAACTAGCTTATGTTATCTTCCAGGATATGTTCTACATTTCTGCAAAATATAATCGAAATATGTTCAGATGTTCTGGAGATATCTTCAAACTAACATCTATCCTTCCAATCCTCCAATCTATCGCCTTTGTAATATTAGTAGGAAGTAAGATATTATAAGTCTAGATTTGAGGTTATGATTTCCGAAGAAACGGCTTGTTTCTTGATTGCAATACAAATTCATTACAGGTCATCAGTGATGAACTTTTATAGATAATCGGTTATTATTCGAATATTTATCTAATCTTAATAACAATGTCATTTTTAAGTGGTCGTGACTTTTGTTATCAAACTATTGACTGCTTGATAATGTATTTACGTGGTTTGCTATTATATTCGATTTAATTGCTATTTTTATAACACTTTTTAGTTTTACTTTTTCTCTCTGTATTAATTTTAACTACATTTTTAATGAATATAACGAAAAAAAAAAACATTTTTATCAAATCTTTCTTTCAATTTCATTATCATTATTAGTTCAATTTTAGGAAATAAAATGAATCTAACTTTCGAAATAGAAATAGAAAAAAAAATCTTATTCTTTTTTTTTATTATTTTTGTTGATGTCGTGTTTCTTGATTTTAGCGTGTAATTTTTGTTAACTTTTTCTTGTTGATTAAATGTGTTATTTATTTTGCTATCACACATAGATTTTTTGAAAAAGTATACCAACTGTTTCGAAAGTTTTTTTATTTTATTACCGATGAATAGCTTTACTTGAATGTTTTTGAAAAAGGAACTACCACAAATTCTGAAGTATATAAATTGGATCAACCTTTTCAGGGTATCAGACATTCATAGTTTTATTTAAATACATTCAATAGGTTTTTCTTTATATTTCAGTGTGTACTCGGTGCATATTTCTATTTGGAGAGGGTGAAGAGTCCCGCCATTGAATTTATTGGCTGGTTGCCGCTAGTTGCCTTAATTGTTTATTTCTTTTCTTATGAAGCTGGTAAGTCAAAATACAATCTATTAATTTAAATTTAATTATAAAAGCACTAGCTGCTGTTCGCGACTTCGTCCGCGTGGAAGTAAAAAAATATGTTACTCAGGAATAATGTAGCTGTCTAACGGTGAGAGAATTTTTGAAATCGGCCCAGTAGTTCTTGAGTTATTTCAATACAAAAAAATGCAAAGTTACTCAATTTATAATACTACATAGTATATGTGCAAGACGGCTCGTATAAATAGATAATTGTGCAA